>CM034152.1:442577342-442838422 GCA_019776745.2 Taxus chinensis | reverse complement strand
TAAATTTGATGAGCCTTGAGTTAATTATGTTAATCATGAGCATTGTTGTGTCTATTTTAAGTTGAGGTGTTTCAAGTAGCTATTCATGTTCCTATTGCAATCTTATGTTAATAATTCCTCTGAATCACACAATATCTTATCCTTTTGGCACCTTTGTGGTAATTAAAATTTTGATGTGAGAAGAGAGTTCATCTCATTTTGTAATAAACACTTTTTAATTCATTATGCTCCCATTTTTTGATACAGATTGTTTGTTAGCCTATGAGTGTATCTTAGTGTGATAGATCAGGGATTCTTAATGTTTTAATTGAGTGTTTATCATGAGATTTTATGTTTAAATTCTAAAATAATGTTTGAAACCATGTATCTTTGGGCTTTCATAGATGCACATCTTCTAGTTGAAGGTTCATTATTGATTATTTGAAGTGTTTTCATCATTTCATTTGGCAGATCTTCCAACATTTGTTCAGAGTTCCCAAAGATTTAGTATAATCAACTTTATCCTTCTTAATTCCCCAACCAAATACACCTAAAACCACAAAAATCCCACTAAAAATACCAACGTTTTCCTTCATTAAAGACAAAAATATGCATAGAGCAAGTTGGTTCCATTATTGGTCTTTAGTAGTCTGAAGCTTTTTTCAAAAGACATCTACATTTTCTAGAAGTGACAACTCGTGAGAGTTAGCCTTTTTGGAATAGACCATGTCTTCCCAAAGGTCATTTTTCAATTACTTTATAAAAAAGTGCCAAATATTGCTGATATATTCATTTCCACTCAAAAATACAGACTACAAAATAGGTCTTCTCACCCTGGCTAAAGGCAGAGCATAAAGTATAGAGGGTAGGTCATACCATCAAGACATGTTGCTACCTGACTCCTCCAAGCTCGAGTGACAAAGAGATGATGAGATCCTTCCCTCGGATGTAAAAATGACACAAATCTAGATCCATCATCCTCTAAGCATCCTTCTCATTTTGTTGATGCTTGCTCGACTGCAAAGGGAGGACCTATTTGGGTACCAACACCACTCTGGCATGATTGTCAGGGAACATTTATGTAAATACTAATAAATATTGACCTCAGGTAACATGTAGGTATATCTGAATGCAAATATATGATCTATCTTCAATCCTTTATCTGGATTTGCAAAAATGAGTTAAATCAAAATTCAATTGCTTGATATTTTCCTGGTTTGAGGAGGCTTTCCATTAAATCTTTCTTAGTTAGGAGTAAATGTTTATAAAGGATGATGAAATTTGCTAAGATTTGTTGAAATAAGTGTTCAGATTCTATTACCCAGTTGTTTCAAGTGGTTTATACATCTAAGATACAAGATCTTAGTGGCTGAATTCATTCAATCTAGAGAAATTTGGTAAATACCAGTACCTTAAGCCTCTATTTCCCATAATTTGTTGAAAATTTTATAGAACTGGAAGGAAGAAGGTCTTTCTTCAAGATCAGATCTGACTAGAAAGTTGTTTCTAGAATTAGGGAAAATAAATCAAGTAAGAAGAAATATCTATAAACTCATTACATGGTCAGGGGATAAAAAGAAAAGAAATCCCTACCCTTGATTTAGATCAACTATTAGTTAAATACTATTATAGAACGTCTGATCTTTTTGAAACACATAGCCCTAGAGGTAGCTTACATACTTCTGTTAGTGAGGAAAATTCCTTTGTAAATCATCAAGGTATTTTTCAATCCCCATCTTTCTGTTGTTTCTATTATAGTAATAGTTCATTATAAGAGGGAATTATTAAGGGATTTATCCTTGGGGGATCCTATTCCATTATCCCAAAAGCTAGCAATCTGCCACCAACATTTTCAACCCTATTGTTGTTTATATTCCCATCAATAACATGGCTCAACCTCCACCTATAGACCCCCTTTGTTGTAAATATATATCGACCCATAAATTTTCAGGGGATGGTGGGATATCCAAATGTAGTACCTAACGATCTCAAGAAATAGGTTACCAAAGTTTCAAGGAAACAATGATATTAGTGGTGACCAACATCTCAGGTTTTTTGTTAACATCATGGAATATTTCAAGATCCAACATGAGAATATCTATGTGAAAATTTTTATTCATAATTTAGAAGAAGATGCTTAGGATTGGTATAAATATTTGTTGGATAATTCTATTAATTCTTGGCTTGCATTAAAAAATTATTTTAAGACACAATATGGTGATAAAAATGATTTGGGGTTTCTTCTATCTAAATTCGAGAATATTAAGAAAAAACCTAATGAGTTCGGTTCAAGAATTTTAACACCAGGTTCAACAAAACTTTGAAATAGACTACCTGTAATATTGAGACCAAGTGATGAGTCTTGCTTGATTAAATATTGTGATGCCTTTGATAAGAAGGAAACATATTATTTAAGAGACAATGGACCCTACAAATATGAGGCAAGCATTCAAAATGGTGGTGAAAATTGAGAATAGTATCAAGGCTACAGGAAATCCTTCCAAGAGGGAAGGTGTTAAATTGATCAATCTTGATAAGCCTCAAACAAGAAAGGAAGTGGATCTAAAAGAAGTTATTAAAACCTTAGTAGGGGAAGTAAAATAAATTTCATACAAACTTTCCAGGTGGAAAAAGGAATAAGACAGAGTTCTCAGGTCATAATCAACCTCAGGGGATGAATAGATTTGGTGGTCATCCAAGAGGTGAGATTTGAAATGAGGATAGAGGAAAGGGACATATGGGGTCAGGAAGTAAATGAATCAGACTCAGAGAGAAAATAAAATTTTCCCTGATCCATTGACTACAAGAGTATCTATGGTTGAAGAAACACAAGTAATTGATTGGTTTGAAAAATGTTTCTTACCCCATCCTCCATATGATCCAAGTGAAGGGGTTGAAGAGCCTTACAATGACCCCACTTTTGGAGATGTCTGTATGATGGAGTTTCTTGATGATTCACGGTGTTGGGTTTCCTCCAGTGAATTAATAAGTTCTTGTCCCTGTTGAAGATGTTTTAGGACTACATCCACCTGGGTATCTCCTCTTTCCTTCTGTTAATGATGTTGAGATTGATATGGTTCAGGGTTTCAAATTACCTAATCATGACTTTAAGTAATTAAGGTCTCTAATGATTAAGAAGTATGACGAAGAGGAATTCCTTATGAAGAGGATTGATAACTTCTGATGAACCTGCAGTAGTAGCTCAAGAAAAGGAATATAATATCATAAGTAGAATTTTCAAAGGAGGAGGTCCACAACCTAAACCAAATAATCCCTTCTCACTAATATCCGAAAAGATCCTCCCAAGAAGGATGCACCTAACAAAGGTCTAACCATTCCCAATAAATCTTATACCCATGACTCATGCCCAAGTCATAAAGAGTCTCATACCACAAGAAGGGGACATTACCATCCCTCCCAACACAATATTACCCAAATATATCCCCTATGATATTTCCCAAATTTTGAGTCAAATAAAATTTACTGTACCTATTGTTGAATTTCTTAGGATCCTTAAGCATAGAAAAAGGGAATTTTATTATTTAGGGTTCAAAGAGGAGGGAGTGTCCATGGAAAGGATATAAATAGTGTGCATCTTCCCCCTACAATTGTAAGAGTTGGAGGTGCTCAGAAGCATTAAAATACTTGGGTGAATCTCCTAAAGTATATTTGGGTACATCCCTTGTTGAATCTCAGCTTTATGTTAATCCTTTTTATACCAATTTAATCATTAAATAGAAAATGTGTGCACAATTATATGTTTGATTCAGGGGCTTCATTTAATGTGATGCCTCTTGAAGTAATGAATGAATTGAATATCAAGGTAATAGAAGCCTTTGGAAAATGCACTACTATAGATTCAAGAGAAGTACCAGTGATTGGATATGTGAAAGGCCTAGTGGTGAAATTAGCGGCTTACCCTAGTAAGTTTTTAATTATGAACGTAGTCATTGTGGATTTCCTTGCTAAATGGGGCATGTTACTGTCAAGAAAGTGGGATCCTAGTATGGGTAGAAGTGTGTAAATGGATATGCCATATGCCACCATACTGGTAGAGGGGAACCTTGTCAAGCTGTGTAAGGGAAAAGAAGATGCTACACTTGATTGAAGATCATGAAAAATGCTTCTTATGAAGTGTTGTATATATGATGTAGATGTTAATAATTTTGTGGGGTTTACAGATTTTTGAGGATCATTCCATTAATCAGAGTAGTTTCTTGGATCAAATTTGGCACCCCTTGCACTTTGTTTTCGATGGTGTCTTTTCTCTAGTTTTAGAAATGGAGCTGGGATTGTATTGATATCCCCAAACCAAGAGACCTTTATTTTTTTCTTTCAAATTGAGGTTCAAATGTATGAATAATATCACTGAGTATGAGGCACTACTATTAGGCCTAAGGATTTCTTGGAAACATGGTATCAAGGATATAATTTTTAAAGGAGACTCAGAACTTGTGGTAAAGCAAGTGAGAAAAATATATACTATGAAGAATTAGAGAATGAAACAATATAAGCATGCGGTATGGGATTTTGTTGAGATGTTTGAATCCTTTAATATAATATACCATGATAGAACTCAGAATGTTGTAGTAGATAGGTTGGAAGTAATTGAATCTAGATTTGAAAATTACACCGTCTCTCCAATTGTGATTACAATATTAAAGTATTGTCAAGACCATCTGTCCCTGATAATGTAAAATAATGGAAAGTATTTGATAATGATGATGCCTAGGTTCAACAGTTCTTGTAGAATGAAGGATAATTTACTAATCATTGCATATATTGGGAACCAATGGTTACAGTGTGTGATGTGAAAGATACCCTATTTAGTAAGGACATAATCACATTGAAGACAAACATGATCCCCAGAGGATTAGTGGCTTTAGAATCCAATTTTGATAATTTTGAAAGGGTAATTCATAGACATATCTTTTCTTCAAGATATGTGGAAGAGCATAATCATGGGAATTGAAGAAAAACCTAGGAAAGTATGGCTAGGTAGTAATTTGAGTAAGGATGAAAAAGCAATCCTACATTGAGTTGCTGAAAATATACCAAGATTAATTGGCATGGTCTTACTCAAAATTGAAAGCATATAGGGAGGATATTTTTCAACATGAGATACCACTAGAACCTAATGCAAATCCATTTAGGCAAAAATAGAGGCTGATTAATCCATTTCTTTCCCTCAAAATATAAGAATAATTGAAAAAGTTAAGGGATGGAGGGATCATACAACCAATGAGGTATTCTTCATGGGTGGCGAATTTAGTGCCAGTTACGAAATAAAAATGGAGATATAAGGTTGTGCATAGATTTCAGGAACTTGAATAAGGCCTCAATTAAATAAAATTATCCATTACATAATATGGATAACATGTTGTAGTTAGTCACTGTATTAGAGTTACTTTCCACACTAGATGGGTTTTTTAGGATATAACCAGGTGGTTGTGAAGCCATCAGAAGAGAATCAAGAATTACCTTTACCACTCCATGGGGTACTTATGTTTATGTGAGAATGCCTTTTAGTTTAATGAATGTTGGGGCTATATTTTTAGAGAGAAATGGATGTTGTCATTCTTAGGTTACATCAATGATTTTCATTGCAGTATATCAGGATGATGTGACATAATATTCTCCAAAAAATTAGAAGTGATCACTTGAGTCATATAGAAAATATGTAGAGATGTAGGGATTATGACATCTAAATCCTCAAAAGTGTCCATTTTAGGTGTCCAAAAAGGAAAAAATGCTTGGGGGCATATTGTATCTAAGGAAGGGGTCATGATTGATCCTGAAAGAGTGGAAGCAATCAGGTAAAGTTCCCATGTCCCAAAAACTAGGAAGGGGATTCAGTCCTTTATTTGGCTAGATAAATTTTATTAGGAGATTCATTTCAATTTTTACTGAAATGACTATCCCTATTACAAGCATGTTAAAAAGGGATCAGATTATCAAATGGGAGGATGAGGAGCTCTCTAAGATTTCACTATGGGATTAAAGAAGTGCATTGAAAAGATGCTCCATATCCTAGTTAGCCCCTAGATTACAAGAAGGATTTTTAGATATTTTCCTTTTCATCTGAGAACACTATTGCATTTGTCATTTTTGCAAAGGATGAATGAAGGAAATGAAAGGCCCATTGCATTTTTTTAGTAAATCCTTGCAGGGGACTGAGTTGAAATATACCATTATGGAAAAGCAAGCCTTTTGCAATTGTTAAGCTGAAAACTATATTTTTAGGCCCTATATCTTGAGCTCTAAGATTTTCGCATATGTTCCCACACTATGGTCAAGGACATTTTGTCATAAATGGAGGTTTCCAGTAAAATATGTCATTGGGTTGATAAAATACAAGAATATGATATGGACATTCAGACCACAAAATTGGTAAGAGGTTTGAGATCTTACAAGGTTAATGGCAGAAAGCAATCTACATGTCATGGAAATTAATGTAAGTTGAAGGATAGGGAAATGAGAATGTTTGGGATAAGTGAATAAATTCCATATGGTACAAAAGATGTTATATTCTACCTCAAAAATTTTGAGTGTCCCAGGCCACTTGGATAAAAATCAAAAGGACACTCAAATTAATCTTCCTAGAAATATGTTTATGACATAATATGGGTTGGCTTGGAAAAACCCTAAAGGGAATTCTTGTTGAGGTGTATAATAGAGGAAGAGACCCCCAATATTATTGCATGAATTTTATGGGGGTGTATGTGGATGTCACTTTACATGAAGAGTAACTATTCATAAAATTCTAAGAGTAGGTTATTGGTGCCCTACAATTTTTAAAGATATAGCATTATTAGTTAGAAAGTGTGAAAATTTTCAAAGTTCTTCTGGAAGAATGAAAGCATTTGGGGATTTTCCTTTGTAGCCAGTATCTGTCGAGGCTCCATTCAAACAATGGGGTATGTATTTCATAGGAGAAATGGTGGATTCCTCAAGTGTAGGGCACAAGTGGATTCTAGTAGCTACAGACTATTTTACTAAATGGGTGGAAGCCATACCTACTAAAAAATAAACTCATCAAGTAGTGATGGATTTCATCCTAAATAACATCATCTGTAGATTTGGAGTGCTAACAAAAATTGTAGCTAACAATTTTATGATAATTAGAGATGAACCTTTAATAAGTATGTGTCAGCAGTATGGCATCAACTTGACTTATGATTCCAATTATAATCCACAAGGGAATGGTCAAGCTGAATCCAATAACAAAAACCTACTCAAGATAATCAAAAGAACTTTGGAGGTCAACAAGAAGAAGTGGGGTGAGTAAACTCAATTTTTCCTTATGGGAAGACAAGGTTATAATTAAAAGAGTCATTGGAAAGAGTCCTTTTGAGTCTGGTATATGGAATTCAAGTTGTATTTCCCTTGTATCTGCAACTATCATCATATCAATTTTTGTAAACAACTTGGGGAAGAAGGGATGATAGACCCATATGAGAAAATAATGAATAAAATATTGGCATTAGATGAAGAGAGAAGGGAGTCTCATCAAAGGCACCTAAAGTTTGGAGAGAAACTCAAGAAATTTTTTATAAAAATAGTGACCCCTAGAGCTTTCAAAGTTGGAGATTGGGTATTACTTTGGGATAATAGGCATTAAGACAAAGGAAATCATGGAAACTTTGATTTGTTATGGATGGGCCCTTATTCCATTGACATAAGAATTGGTGAGCATGCATTCTTCCTAAAGTATCTAGATGGGGATCTACTTGAATTTCCTATTAATGGCAGGCACCTAAAACATTTCCTCGATTGATCCAAACAAGGTATGCATTCCTGTACATTGTATATTATTTTTGTTTTATTTGTCCCTTTTGTTGTTGTTTTTGTTTCCCTTTTTGTTCTACTAGTCTACAGTGACCAATTGCCTTGGTTTCTAGTTCTATTTTTTTGTGGAAAGTTGTCTTTATTTCGACCATGTGCATGTTTTAATTTGACTCCATAGCCCAATGGATTTTAGGCACTTGGTCTATTTGATTTGGGATTTTTTAGTTGTTCTGGCACCCAAAGGGGGTTTCCATCCCTGAGTCGGATCTTGTGTTAGTGTTCAAATTGATCTCACCCTTGAATCTAGTGTATGCCTTTGTAAATTTTACTTTGACTAGTTTTCCCATGTTTTAAAATGTATGCTTAAAAGTAGGATTGTGTTGAATACAAATGTGATTCATGTGTTTAGGGCATGAATCCTATTTTTTATTCAAGGAATGTAATAGTTATGTTGCCCCTGTAAATCCTATGAAAAAATGGCCCCTTTTATCCTCCTGATATTCTTTTGTGCTTCGCGGGACTCAAATTTACTTAAGGAGAGGAACCAAATACAAAAGGTTTCCACGTGTTCCTTTGGTGCATCATTGGGAAGGCGCAAAGAATTAAAGACTCTCAAGGAGTGAGGATCCACCACATGGCTAATGGTGTGGCAAGGCATCCTAGGTTGGCTGAAAAGTAAAAGAAAAGAGGGAGGGCATCGCAGAGCTTCCACGTGTCACCCAGGCGTAGATTCAGAAAAAGAGAGAAGGAGAGAAGACCCAAGGATGCACAGGTTCTCCATGTGTCATGTGAAGTGGCCACCACCGGATGAAAGAACAAAACGAATAGGTAAAGGACTTCGTGTTCAAGGTGAAAAATTTAATGCAATTTTGGGTCTCAAGGCATGCAGATTGAAGGTCATGGCTAAAATTAGAGTCAATATCTTTAAATGGATACAAATAGGTGGCAAGTTTACAAAAATCATGGGCACCATTGATGAAATTAGAGGAATTATAAAGTTACAATCAAATCCTCGGGAACACAAGTAAAAGATGGGCTAGTGCGGGGTGATCTAAACATGCAAACTTCAAGTTTTCAAACATCATGAAAAATCATATAATGAAGATAAAGAAATCATTTTTTGAGACTATAAATAAAAATTAGGTTCTATAGGGACCTCCACCCATAATTGAAGAAATTTCCCTATACCATTTTTGGAAGTAAGGACACAAGAAGAGAAATCCCAAAAGGCTCAATTATCCTTTACTCCTTTGAAATTTCCTCCAAGCGGAGGGAGCTTGTTCAACAAAATGTTCTACCTCAACATGAATTCATCTGAGCCATGTGTTATCTAAAAAAACACAATTTTTTGGACCCTGCTAGATCCTGGGACATCTCCATATCAATCAATAACTCCAGGGTCATTTTAGGACCTTCCATTATTTTCTCCATCTCGATCTTCTTCTGATAAGAAGACACCTAGTATAGAAGATCCAAACCACCCATGAAGAATGTTGTCTTCCCTTTCCCTTTGTGAGGAGCTCGCAGGGTATCTACCTATCAAGATAGTGGACCATGAGGGGGAACTTTTAGGAGTGGCTGGAAGATCAAGAAATGCATATCCCCAAATGGAGACTGGGTGGACTAAGAACAAGTTTATGTTGGACTTGATAGTTCCATCATACTTGTGAAGGGTGGGTGCCTCTTGGGAGAAGGAATTGGTCATGTAGGAGGTAGGTAAAAAGGGTCTTGTAGCCATTTGAGAAGCAGAGATGCATTGAATGAGTGTTGGCCTAAATAGACAAAGGAACTGGCCACAACAGATTGTCCCTGACATGGAAATTATCTTCCTTAGAGAGATTTTAGAAGATACAAGGACATTTCTTCTTCTCCATTAAAAATGATAATTTAGGGGATTTTGGAGCTTTCAGATTCAACTTTCTCCTTTCTTAGTTTGAAATTCGTTTTTCTATATGATTTTTAATGTTAGCATTGGGTCTTGTTGGACCTTATCTTGACACATTCCATTCTCCTGACTCCACTTTGTTCTATAAGTTTTGTGGAGCCCAAATAAGGCTACTATATGCTAGGAATATTTTTCCTCTTTTCAACAATGTACTACATCAAATTGTGGAGTGATAATACTTCAGCATGAATCTTCCCCTCTCTTGGGTTCATTAGGTCCTCAAAAGGAACACTGGTTAATTAGTTTTTATCTGGCATGACATTAGAAATGGCCTCTTTCGATAAATGGTTAGTGAAGTCTCTAGAGCATGATTGCATTTTGTGGTCCCACTAAAAACAATCATGGCAGTACATCTGATTGAAAGACCAAGAAATAGAGTTGCAATCAATCTCCTTAGGAGTGCAATAAATATTTTCATAGGTGGGGCCCCTCTAAACTTGTAGGAATCTTCTTAAGATGTCTCAGAACATCTTTGAGAAAGTTCATATAATATGTAGGTCTAAACAATTTGGTATTAAATCTTAAGGAAAGAATGGGATTCCGACTAGCTTTCCTGACAACCACATTCCCATTATGAAAAAGCTATGTATCAAATTCTATATTTTCAATGATAGGAATTGCAATGAATGCAAGTGTTGGTAAGAAAGTAACACTCAGTTTCCCTTACCAAAGATTGTAGATTTTGGCTCCACAGTGGAAGGTAATGACAGGTTGAAAATTCAAAGACAAGATAAAATTGTTCCACATCGGCTCACTAAGAAGAATAAAATTGAGAGAAATTGTCATATGCAACAAATGCATTTGATTGATGTGCTAGAATCCATGCGAGGCTACTATCACCGGTAGTGAGCATGCATGAATACAGGTAGAGGTAGTTGCTTTTGAGAATTTTCCATGATTTTTCATAGATGAAAAGAGGCATTTCTTGAGTCATGTCAAGACATCCATTAGAATCAAGATTCCTTAAATTGTGTAAAGAATGTCGTTTTCCTTTCACTCTTGTGAGGAAAGATCATTGAGACACCTAGAGGAATGGTAGAGTTACATGGCTCCCAATCAAATCTGGGGTGGATTAAACAAGGAAGTGCAGCTGCACAGAATATAAAACCCTGGAATTTTAAAACACCAGAAAGACTATTTAGCTGGACTTCAAATATTCTAGTTTCAAACTGGGGGGGATGAAGGGTGGGCTTTAAATTCCTTAGAGAAGGAATTTGTATTGAGGGCCCATGAAAATTAATTCCTCCATCGAAGGAGCATGACGTGCATTGAACGAGTGGAAGATCAGACAACGAAAACCATGCCCTTATTGTTGTCCGTGGAATAATAAATTGCCATGCCTTAGAGTGACGAGAAGGTAAATACATTTCTTATTAATCCAACTGAAATGATAATTGGGGGTTGGGAGCTTAGTTCCCCCCTTCTTCCTTTCTGATGAAAATGGTGACTGGTGTGGTGGATGGTTGTAATGGCACAAGTCATTCCTGACCTTTCTCTAGAGAAATGATTCTCTGACTCCAGTTCATCCATTTTTTGAGAAATGGTAGGCACAATATATCAATGGAAGACTTGAGTCATACAACACGTATGACTCCTTGGGAATCTCCTTCAGCCACAAATTGCTTCATTGTAGCATAAAAGGGACACTGGTAATCAGTCCTCCCTGACACATAAGGCCTCCTTTCGATCTAGAATTTCTTCAAGTCTTCTAGAACTTTCTGATGTTCCTACCGAGAAAAGGCATGGAAAGTAAATGGATTGGAAGGATGAGAAGACATGATTGATCATGATCAATCTCACAAGGAGTGTAAGCTGAACTTTCCAATAGGTCAGGGGCCCTCTAGTATCCCCTGGGAGACTGTGATATCAAATAAATCCATGACAAAGGATTCATCCGGACCATGCATGAGGTTCTAATATTTGGTTTAAATATTCTGAAGAAATACACTTTCAGATACTATTTCCCAAAATCCACATTCGCCATTAACGAATGATAAAAGCTATGTAAAAATTCTCCACTTTCAAGATAGGAAAAGGAATTGCATATTGGTGAGAATGTAGAATTGAGTTTATAATGAGGATGGTGCTAGATAAGTTGAGTCAAGTGAAATCATTGGGATTAAATGAAAGAATATTTTTCTCAACTCATGATGAGAAGAATAAAATTGAAGAGAAATTGGCACTATGCAAACAGAAGGCAATTTGATTGATGTGATATAATCCACATCTATCAGGACACTCAGTTGCATTGAGAGGCATGAATGCAGGTATGCATTTAACTTGATGTTGGATCTTCAAAGATGAGAAAAGGATTGTCTTGTCACATCAAAGCCATATGGAACCGCCTGGGAGTTATTAAATAGGGGTTTCTTACTTCACCAAGAGGAAAGGAATGATTGAGACAACTGTCAAAAGGCAATCAGCTATGGTGCCCAATTCATATCTTGATGAAAGGTAAGAAACGTGAATGGCTCACAAAATTTCCACCTGGAAAAAATAGAGAAGATCATATTATCTTCAAAGATTCATGTTTTTGGGGGAAAACGGAGGATGAGTGAGTGAGTGAAATTTGTATAAATGCAATGAGAGTACTCTTGCATTGTGGGGTTAAAATATTTTCTTCAAATTTTAGAAGAGAAAGGGAAAAACTGAGAGAAACAAGTTTTTTCCCAAGAACTTAACTGAGAAGCCTCTTAATTTATTGAGCCTTCAAATCTGAATCATGTCAAGATGGTTGCAAGTGTATACACCATTGATAAAGATTGAGACTGTAAATGAAACTTTCCCTTGCTAATAAATTTGATGAGCCATGAGTTAATCTATGTTAATCATGAGCATTGTTGTGTCTAAACTTAAAGTTGAGGTGTTTCAAGTACCTATTCTATGTTCCTGTTGCAATATTATGTTAAGAATTCCTCTAAATCACACAAGATCTTATCCTTTTTGGTAGCATTGTGGTAATTGCAATTGTGTTGTGAGAAGATATTTCATCTCATTTTTTCAATAAACTATTTTCCAAATTCATTTCGTTTCCATTTTGTTGATACAGATTGTTTGTTAGCCTATGAGTGTATCTTAAGTGCATGATAGGAACAGGGATGCTTGGCATGTTTAATTGAATCTTTATCATGAGGATTTTATGTTTAAATTCTCAAAGAATTGCCATCAGATGAAACCGTGTATCTTTGATCAGCTCACATGGATGCAGAATAAAATTGATGAAGGTTCATTGGCACTGATGTGATTTGAAGTGTGTTTCTTGATCTGATCTGGCATATCTTCAACGCGATTTTTTAACTCAATTCCCATGAGATTTGGTATGAATATAAGTACTTCATTTCTGCAAGGTATATTTTCAAACCATGAATACATCTATTTCTTGTCACATCAATCCATACCAAAACTATCCATGTTTGCCTTATTAAAGCCAAAATTTCCATGCACAACAAGTTGGGAACAGAAATGTCTTGAGTAGTATGAACCTTATCAAAAGGTAGACATCTACACTATGCTTAAAGTGACATACTATGATGAAAGTTAGACTATTTCGAAATGTGACCATGCCTTTCACAATGTTATTTCTCATTTTCCTTATAAAGGAGTGTCAAATAGAGAAGAATATTCTCTTCAAAGATTCATGTTTTTTGGGGGGAAATGGAGGATTGATTCAGTGAGTACAATTGTATAAAATAATTGAGAGTAACTCTTGCATTGGGGGGTTGAATTTTTTTGAAATTTTAGAAGAGAAAGGTGAAAACTAAGAGAAACCATTTTTCCAAGAATTTTTTTGAAAAGCCTATTTATTTCTTAAGCCTTTAAATCGAATCATGTCAAGATGGTTGTAAGTTTACAGCTGTTAACAAGAATTGATACTATAAATGAAAATTTTCCTTGCTGATAAATTTTATGATCCCCGATTTAATTGTGATAATCATGAGCATTGTTGTGTCAATTTTAAGTTCAGGTGTTTCAAGTAGCTATTCATGTTCCTATTGCAATCTTATGTTAAGAATTCCTCTGAACCACATAGGATATTATCGTTTTGGTATCATTGTGGTAATTATAATTGTGCTGTGAGAAGAGCTTTCATCTCATTTTGCAATAAACAGTTTTAAATTCATTCTACTCCCATTTTGTGATACAAATTGTTTTTTAGCCTATGAGTGTATCTTAGGAATGATATATCAAGGTTTCTTGATGTTTAATTGGGTCTTTACCATGATATTTTATGTTTAAATTCTCAAAGAATGTGTGAAACCATGTATCTTTAGGATTCCATGGATGCACATCTTCTAGTTAAAGGTTTTTTATTGATTATTTGAAGTGTTTTCATCATCTAATTTGGCATATCTTTTGACATTTGTTAAGAGTTCCCAAAGATTTGGTATAGTAAAATATATCCCACTTAATTCCCCAACGAAATACATCTAAAACCGAATAATCCCACTAGAAATACCCATGCTTGCATTATTAAAGCCAAAATATGCATAAGGAAGTTGGTTCCATTGTTGTCTTTAGTAGTCTGAACCTTGTTTTAGGAGACATTTGCATTGTCTATAGTGACAACTCATGATATTTAGACTTTATTAAATTGAACATGTCTTCCCAAGGTTATTTATCATTTTCCTTATAAAGAAGTGTTAAATACTATTGATATATTCATTTCCCTTATAAATATAGACTACAAAATGGCTCATCTCGCCCTAGATAAAGGAAGAGTCTAAAGTAGGAGGGTAGTTCATACCATCAGCATGATGTTATCTAACTCCTCTAATATTTAGTGACCAAGAGATGATGAGATCCTTCCCCAGCTGTAAAATGACTTAAATCTTGATCCATAATTCTCTAGGCATCCCGCTCAGCCTGTTGATGCTTCTCGGTGACAAAGGGAGGACTGATTTTGGTACCAATAGAAGGTTTTTTTACTGTTAGAATCCATACAAAAAGCTACATCCTTATAGAGAAGATGATGAAACATGATAACGATCAGAAATTTGCAATATAAAACGTTGGATGGACTGAAGTTTACTTTAAAGGCTATGAAATTGTTTAAGATTAGATGGAGGAGGAATTTTAATGATGGATTTGACCTTTTCTAGGTCAACTTCAATACCTTAGATAGATATGATGAATCCTAGAAGTTTTCTGGTGAGAACACAAAAAACACTTCACATGATTGAGACGAAGATACTACTGAATGAGACAAGTAAAAATTGATTCAAGGATGGTAAGATGATCTTTGCGTTGTTTGGATTTTCCTAAAAGGTCATTGACATAATATTCAAATTTTTTACGGATGAGGTCATGAAAAAATGTAGGTCATGGTGCGTTGATAAGTAACTCTTACATTTTAAAGATTGAATGGAATGACACGGCAACAGAAGGTTCCCCAAGGAGTGATGAAAGATATTTTATGTTGATCGTCGATGGCGATAAGAATTTTATTATAACCAAAAAATCCATCCATAAGGGAGAGCATTTCATGGCTGACTGTTAGGTCAACAAGCTGATCTATATTTGGAAGAGGGAAATCATATTTAGGAAAAACAAGATTAAGATCCCTAAAATATGTGTATATGCATAACTTTCTTGAGGCTTTGATTAAGGTAACAATGTTAGAGACCCATTATGGATAATCAATGGGATGATTAAATTAGCAGATAAAAGGCATTGTAACTATTATTTAACCAAGAGATTTATACGAGGATGCATTTTATAGAGTTTTTGTTTAATGGTATTAACATCAAGATATGTGACAATATTGTGTATGAAAATGTTAAGATCAATTCCGAGCATATCACTATATGACCAGGAAAAGGATTGATAATATTTTTCTAAAAATGAGTTGAAGTCATCTAGTTCTTGTGAATTAAGTGAATTACCAACCTTAACTATGCGAGGATCCTCAAGGTTTCCTAAGATTACGTCAATGGTGGGTTCATTAAGGATATTTGGTGTATCAGATGGTAGGGATTTTTGAAGGAACTGATCCTCAACTCCCATATGGTAAAGGTTGTCTTTCTCATCATGACATTGAAGGATATCAATGGTGGGTAAATCTTCTTTAACCATTTCTGGCCAAATAAGAGGAAGTTTTTTAGTGACGTGGTTGGATTGATAAGTTAAAGGACCTAAGGAAATAGTATTGATTAAAAGAAATTTAGGCAAGATGGATACAATGTCATCTATGTCCATAGGATTTTCAAGGGTTACACCTATGTCCATATGATGTTTAGGGGATATGGGTGATGATGGTTCTATTTCGGTGATATGCATGGATGTGGTGGGTTTGGATGGGTTGGAGCCGAGTTTCTCATAACCTAAGCCATATTTCTCATAATTTTAAAGGGAGTGTTTAAAAATCAAGTCATGTATTCCTTGTTTGTAATGACCAAAGCCAAACCTTTCCATGCACAACTGTGAAGGCACATATAAGAAAAATCTAGATTATTTAGGGATTTTAATTCTAATGTGAAAGGCATGGCATGGTGTGGATTGATAGAATGAGATGAAGGATGATCACATACATCCTTCATTAAATAGGTTTGTTTTAAGATAAGCGGGACCATAAGGGATAACATATCCTACGTTAAGCTTGTACATGGGTTACTTATCAGGATGACGATAATTATTACGTGAAGGGACAAAGTTGAGCATGAGAAGGTGGCACTCCCCCAGCGTAAGATTTTGTAAAATGTCACTAAGAGAGGAATCATCTGGTAGTTTGGAGGAAGGGATGGATGTGTTGGTAGATGTTTTATCAGATGAATCTGATGTGGATTTAGGTACAAGTACATCAATTGGATGATATGTCATGTAACAATCGGCAAAGGTATTTGGATCTATGGGTAATGTGAACATTTGACCTTCATGTTCATATTTAATACAACGATGGAGTGTAGAAGGAACACACGACATAGTGTGTATCCATTGGCATCCTAAAAGCATGTTATATTGGAAAAATCCTTCTATAATATAGAAGAGTTCATGTAAGGTCTTAACTTAAAATTTAAGTGGTAGGATACCAATACCTAATGTGGATGTGATAGTGTCATTGAAGGATCATAGTAAAACTATATTTTGACCAATGATAGAGGGAGATAGTTTAAGTTGATTGAAATCAATCTATGATATAACGTTGATGGTTGTGCCCCCATAAATCATGACCCTTCTAATGAGGACATCATTGATTTGATGGGTGATAAAGAGTGGTAAATCATGCTCTTCTAGACTAAGCGAGGGAATTTAGGATGGCTTGAATGATATGGTTGTGGATGATTTAAGGGCCCTCACAAATTTTGTGAAAGATGAAGGGTCATCTGTCAGTACTGTTATTGATTAGAGGGCTTTGATCATGTTTTGTTTGTGGGAAGGTGATGTTTGCACCAGTTCATAAAGTGACATTTTTATGGGAGCTTAGTGTAACTGTTTAATAATGACCTTTTGTATTGAGGTGGATGATGAGGGTGGTGTGGTGAGTATTGAAACCTTGGCTTTGGGTGATGTTGTTTGATTAGAAACTTTGGTAGCTATGGAGATAGATACTTCATGCTTATCAGAAGAAGTGGATAACTTATGAGGTGGAGGTATGGCTACTAAATTTGTATTTTTCGTAGGCTCAGATTGATCTGTGTTATAATTGTGTGAGTGAGTGGTTTTGTGTAGAACATAAAATTTATGGGAAGATATTTTGAACATGCACTCTTTAGATTTAAATGAAGATGATAATTTTGTGTGTGGTTCAGAAGGAAGGAAGGCTAGGTTACCAATTTTTTGAGTGATTAGATGAAAGGCCTTACAATCCTCGATAGAATGACCTCATGTCCTATGATAATCACAAGAGACGTTGAAGTCATACCAATTTGGTTTCCATTCTTGTGGGTCTGATGGTTTGAGAAGTGGTAAAATTATAATTGATTATTGAATGAGGTCATCTAAAATAGTTACATGATGCCCCCTAGGTGTGGATGTGGATGGAAGTAAGGTTTTAGGTATCTTATCCTCTAGAGGAAGTAAGACTTTGATTATGGTTTGTTGGGTTGTTTTTTACTAAGGAGTCTTAGATAGTGTGAAAGATGAAGGACGAGGGACCAATGTGGAGGCTTGGTAGGTAGGCCTTAGTTTTGACATGAAAAGGTGATTAATAGGGGTGGAAATAACCTTTCTAGGAGGAGGTGGAAGAAAAGGCCAAGGACCATGAAAATGATATTGTTCAGGGAAGGTATAGCAAGGAATTTTAAAAACTTGAACAACACCTTGTTTATGAGGTCCTTTTGTGGTTTTGGATGAGCTAGGAGTGGATGTATAGGTAGATGTTGATGAAGGAAGCAGAGTTTGAATGATGTGTTTGATGAGATCTAAATGAGTTGTGGATTTTTTAGGTTTCAAATTGGTTGGTGTAGAGATAATTGGTTTCGTAGATGAGGGATGAATACAGTTTGTGGTTACCTTAGGCGACAGTGTTTGTGTCATAAATTTTTTGAGAGGTATCATAGTTATATTTACAAATTGAGGCATAGACATAGGTGTGGTTATAATAGAGTATGTGATTAGTGGGGAAGTGGAATCATGTGTCAAGAATGGGAGAATGGTTTCAGTAACATTTCTAGTAGACGAGGACTCGGTAGATGTAAATTTAGGTTCAATGGATGTTGATGTTAGTTATATAGGTGTGGATGTTGGTTCTGTAGGTTTTGATGTGGAATCAAGAATGGGTAATGTTTTAGTAATGGTGTTGATAGTATGATGAGCATGGACATTGTTTGTTTGTGGTTTTTTAGTGGATGGGGCATGATTTGGAAAGGGTTGTTTGAATATGTCAATATTTTGATTTGGGGGTGCATTTGGATTGTCTAACTGAAGCTCACCTCTTTCAATAAAATATTGAAGGATGTTACGGAATGTGTGACACATTTTGATGTCATGTCCCTTAACCCTATGGTGTTTACAATAATCATTATCTCAATACCAAGAGGGTTTGGATATGGATGTATCGATAGGTCAGATAGGTGGGAGATATATCATGTTTGTATCTAGTAACTTGTCAAAAATTGCACTATAAGCCTCTCCTATGGGTGTGTAACTACATTGTTAATGGGAATGCTCAGTAGAGGGTTTTCCCTTAGGAGAGGATTTGACTACTACAAAATTAGTAGATGATTTGGATTTTTTAGGATTGGAAGATGACTTAGATGAGAATTCATTTTGTGGTTTCTTAGGATGAAGTTTAACGCAACCATATTCTAGAGCTCGCAGTTCTAACTTATGGGCCATAGTGAAAGCTTCATCAAATGTCTAGAAATAATGGATTTACAGTGTTGATGAGATGTGTTTGGCACATGAGTAAGAGAAAAGTTTAATCAATTTAGTTTATGGCAATGTGAAGGATAGTTGATTAATTCTACCTCTTCAGTGGCTAAAAAAGTCAAAAATGGACTTTTACTCAAATTGTTTGATGGAATATAAGTCATTGATAATGATTTTATGGGCTATGTTTATGAAAAATTATTCTAGGAAAAGTTGTGCGAGTTACAATAATGAGAAAAGGGAGTACTGAGGGATGCTATTGTACCAATGTAGGGCAAGACTAGTAAGGGACATGGGGAAAGTCTTCAGAATGAGATATTGGTCATGGGATATTAAATAACATGCATGATGGAAAGCACAAATGTGTTGTTGGGGATCTTCCTTGCTATTAAATTTGATAAAATTTTAAATTTCTAAATGGGGTGGATATGCTTTATATGGCATTGAGGGGTGGATGGGCTCATTACAAATTTAGTCGTAAGAGAGGACATTTTTGGGTCCTGAAGAGGTAGCTTCAAGATTGGATATGCGGTTCACAAGGGCTTGAAGAGGATCAAGTTGTGTTGGTTGTTGTGAAGATGAGCCAAGTTAAAATGAGAACTAGCTAGGTTGTGGATATGTCTGATACTACTGAGGAATGTCTTATTGGTAGCAAATGTTTTATTCAAGTGGAATGTTCTGCTGAGGAATGTTTTATTCTAGAATATTTTTCCGAGGAATGTTTTGTTGTGGAATATTTTGTTGTGGGATTTTTGCTATGGGATATTTTACTGATACAAAATGTTTTGTTGATGAATGTATTTTTTTGAAATATATTGTTGAGGGATATTTTGTTAAGGGATATTTTGTTGTGGAATATTATAGGCAGGTTAGGACACTAATGATTCTGATGGTTGAATATATTGATAAGGATGTGGGATAGATGTGGTGGTAAAAGCTAGTGAATAAAGAGGTGGTTGTTGAAATTATATTGCAGAGGCAGAAAAAGATGGTGCTTGTTATGGGATGTTCTGAATAGGAATATATTATGGTATGGAAATTAAAGGATGTGATAGTTGTGGAATATGTTGTGAGACAATGGGTATAGAGTATTAGAATGAAATAGGATGAGTGGTGGTGATGAAACTAGTATTGATTAAGGGAATGGATGCAGGAACATACACAGTAATGTTATGAATGGGGTTACTAACTGGTTGAGATACGGAAGTAGAAATGGTAACAAAAATTTCTAGTGGTGTCTGGACAACCAAACATGATGGAGGGGTAGATGTGGAAGCACTGATATTACTTTAAGGGAGGTGTGGAACCAATGGAAGGCTCAGGTGAAGATGTGGGTTGTTGGGTAGTTGTATATTGAGAAGAAATCATATGAATACTAAAAGCATGAACATAAGACACAACACTGGATGTTTCAAGTTGACTAATAGGAATGGAAGACTCAACATTTGATGTTTCAAATTGACTTATGGGTGGATATTAATGTATTTACTAGAAAACAGGGTGTTGTTTTGAATCAATAAGACGTGCAATACTAGATGAATGATCAGGAATGTGTGGTTCAGATAAAATGGTTGGAGTTAGGCACTCCTAGCTACAAGATAAGCATTAAGTGAAACAAAGTTTTAATCTAACATTTCTTTGAAAATAGGGTTTCCTCTATCAAATAAAGGAGGTTCAGATGATTCTGATTGAGAGATGGGATAATATGGTTGTTCATTTTCTTCTTGCTCAAGTCCATGGAAAATTTGAATATGAAATTGACATGAATAATATAAGAGATGTTGTCACATTTATTCATTATATTTATACTATATTTCATCCCTAGCTCATTGATCATCAGTTAGAGGAGTGGATGTGATTGGTTAATAAAATGGGTTTTGTTGTTGTAATGGTGTAGATAATGTGGTAGGTAATGGTGTAGATAATGGAATAAATGATGGGATATGTTGTTGTAGTGGTGTAAACATGTTTTATGAAGTTTGATTATGGGATTGTTGTCTAGTAAGTACCATAGGAAACAAACACACAATCACCTAAAAAAACTAACTAAGTGGGTTGATTACAAACAATAGGTAATGCAAGAAAAATAAATTTTTATATTATCTTGATTTAATTAAAAAAAGTGAAATGTGAAAAATGGTTGATGGGTCCTAGGATATGGCAGGCTATGGCTAGTTTCAAGTATGTTTATGGGTGGCATTCTCGATATACCCAAAGGTAAGTGAGGCTCAACTCTATATTGCTACCGATACGGGCTTGGTATTAGGGCCTACACCCTCACTTCATGGTCCCGCAACAATAAGGGAGTTGGGTGCTTTACCAATATACCGACATAAAACTGTTTATACTCGGCTAGAACACCGAGTTGGTTTCCCTATTGGGTGATGAAATATCAATAGTTATCACCTGGGTGGGAATTTTTTAAATGTGTTTTTGATGTTTTAAGTGATTTGGTTGTGTGTGGGGGAAAATAAAGTGAATGCAACAGATTAATTTTCCCTAATTAAAACTATGTGAACAAGAAGAATGCAATGGTTTGTTTTAAGACCCAAAATGAAATGTTATTTTAGATGAGAACAAACAAGAAAATAATGAAATAATGAAAGAAAAAGAAGGCTTTAGGAATCACCATGATAATTGCTTCCTTTTTAATTTATTTTTTTGTAATTTTTAATTTTCAAACAACAAGCAATCTAGTAATCCAGTAATCCAGCAAGAAAAATCTCTAGAAACGGTAACTGGCAAAAAAAGTTAGCAAAAATAGAGAAGAAGCAACAAAAAAAAAAGATTATAAGGCTAACTATAAAGTAATAAAAAGGATTCAGAGGAATCATCGGTGATTGTGAATATCATTGGAGATTGACCAAATCGTTGACGATTACAAAACAGAAAACTAGATGTAGAAAAATATGATATTTTGGATGAATGAAAGATTTATTTTTTAGAATTTGACAATAAATCTATAGAAATAGAAATCTGAAAACCTAATATAATCATAAAATAGAGAAATGACCAAAAAATAATAACTAGATGGAAAAATACAAAGTAAGCAAAAAATTTCAGAAAAATCATTGGTGATTCACCTGATTGCTAGCGATTGACTAAATCACTAGAAATTACTGAGAAGAGAACTAGAAAAAAAAACAAATGGTATTTTGAAGAAATAAAACAATGAATTAAGGGAATTTGTCCCACAAGTCATGCCAAGATTTTCATAAATATTCTTATCTCTTCAACTTGAATTAACAAAGTAAGAAAATAGGGATAAACTAACCTCAGAAGATGTGGGGTTTAGTGATACCCATAGATGACGGATGATATGTTTGAAGTTGTGCTCTGTGAAAGGTTGGTACAAGATCCTCTCCGCTAAGAAACCTAAAAATAAAATAAACTAAATAGAATATGATTAGTAAGATATATGGTGGATTTCCTAGCAAAGGCCAGTCCCCTAAAGTCAATGGGATTCCTGACAAGGATGTCAATCCACTTTTAAACAATCAAGTGGATTTAGAAGATATACAATATATGATAACTAATACAAGATAATATGATGATAAATGATAAGTTTATAACAAATCAGATAGAAAATAGATGAGAGAAGGAAGAGGAATACTATAGATCAAACTTAAGCTCAAAATGTGGATCATGTTGTCAGGCCTTGTACTCAAGCTAAGAAAGTTAAATTTGGATGAATTGATACTCAAAATACATATCTCAATATCCTTCTACAACATCACGAATTTCCTAAGTGAACTCAAAAATGTTCTCTAACTCATCCATCGGGGCACAATGGATAAAACACAAAGTTAAATCATGCAACAAGTCATATTGCTCCCAATAAAAAGGATGATGAATTATGGGCAAGGAGTGAATGCTAGTGATCTCATGGTTCAGGCCACCTATTTCCATCTAAAAAAATCCATGCTAGAGATAATGTTAGAAGAAAACAAACTTGAAATTGTAGATGAAATAGATTGAGTGAGTGCTGATAGAAATTGCATAAAGATAGAAATAGTAGGAATCACAGGAGATTGCAGTAATCGCTGGTAATTATGGTAAATATTGACAAACTAATAAAATGAAGTGGTTAATTTATTAATTTGGTATTTTAGACTTATATAAGCTAAAATGGAATGTAAAATGAATGGATGCACAAAACAAATACCTGGAATCTAGTGTGGAAGTGAAGAGAAATTTCTAACCTTGATGAAATATGACACATAAAACTGGTAAAACCTGCAAGTTGAGAGTTGAGATGCTGATCTAGAAGAGCTCTTCAACAACTTTGAGATGTTTGAGAAGTTTTGGGAATATTTTTGGACAATATATTGAACACTCTGGTATAAAATGATGCTGATGAACTCATACAAAAAGCTAAGACTCGTGAATGATAGTGGAATATCTTGGAGAAAGGCTACAAAACTGATTTAAATAATCATTGGTGATTACTTGAATCGCCAGTGATTCCAATTTGTTTGAGATTTGGAGGGAAAATGGTTAGACCAATTTTCTAAATCAAGGTATTTGGTTTAGATTTCAAGGGGTGAATTTGTTAGACTGTTTAGGGACATTTTGTAAGGGTAGAGAAGATGATAAACTAGGCTAGATATAGCTTGATTTTGATTAAGTTTGAATTTGTCTATTTAATGTTTGTAGATGATTTTGATAGGTGTGTGAATGATAATGATTTTTTTGTCGAGATAAGGGAGCTAGAAATTTGTTAAACATGGTATTAAATGGATTTTAGGAAATATATTTAGGTTGATTTGGGTGGTTTATAAAATGATTAAGCTTATCTAAGTGGTTAGGTCTTATTTAGGATAGGGAAAAATATGATTTTATATGTGATGTGATTAGACTTAGGATAATTGATTTTAATAATGTAGTGTGATTAAGTGGTGGGTATAAAATATCGATGTTTCTGATTAATTGATTGAATAAGAATGAGGGGTGTATATTTTTGGTGTCTACACATACCCTTTCACGGCATTCGGGAACTCCTTTACTAAAAAAAGAAATAGGTGTAGACTCCTTTCAACCTCTACACTTTAATCCTTCAAGGGATTCAACATGTACTCCATCAATCATTCATTATGTAGGAATTAGTGTAGGCATTACGAACTAATTTTTTTTTATCATACTAATAAGGTCTCTCCAACAACACATGACATACATCTATGGGAATTACGTCACACAAGAATTCATCTTCATATGTGTCAATCTTGGTACACAATTTGCATTGCTTGTTCACAAGTAATTGATGCTTCATAAACAACCACAACAACTTATATGGGTTTTACTATGCAATATTATTCAGACCAAGATTCTTCACCATTTCCTTATAAATAAGATTATTAATGTTACAACTATCAACAAGACTTCACAATACTTACCTATAGAATTTCAAAAGGATATGAAGAGATAATTCTTCTACACGTGAATGTTATCTTATATTATGTGCTTTAATAACTCCCCCTCATCATCATCCCTTCACCACACTCTTGTTCTTTTGTGATACTTGTTGATGCATGACTCTCTACATCGTCATGTTGAGCACCATGATTTATAACATCATTCCTCTAGTTGTAAATACTTTGTGTGATGTGTAGAAATTCAAATGCATGATGCCTAATTTCTCCAAAATGGAAACAAGTTATGATAAATCCTCTACTTCATCCATATCATCTACTTTTGGGTGTAGGTATTCCTCCACCTCTCTGCATATGAATATACTCATATAAGGTGCTCACTTATCCTTATTGCATATTGTTTTTTGCATCACTGTGAAATTTTATACATCTATGTAGGAACTTAAATTCTCCATATGTGGTGTTTTATTGTCTATGGGATAAATTCTCATCCTTAAACAAAAATTGACAGTATTCCTCCACATATATCAGCCTAATCAAACCAATTTCATCCTTAATATAGATGCACAATCCATTAACATACCTCGAGATTTTTTCAACATCATCCCCCACATGGCCAAATCTGATTTTGAGATAATAAAATTCCTCGGTGTACTATTTACACTGATACCTTTTTGAGACAATTTTTGTAGTTGTTATAATAGATGAATATGGAAATCCACATGCATAAAAATATCCTTCAAATTTTTTACAATTCAATCTCATTTCTTCATATTTTCTTTACCTCTATGAATTATATCATTTTGCACATGATCTCACCAAAAGGATGTACATTATTTTAACTTAGTACTAAAAAATATCACCTTCTTGTTATCCTCCACACCTTCATACTCAAATTATTTCTTAATTTTTTGATCGATTATATCAATTCTTCTAGATATAAGTTCCAAAAATAACATGGAATGTTTATGTGTGATTTTCTTCCAATCCTTGTAATTTCTCGTAGAAACCGTTCCTCTTATGTATCAACATTATCTTCCATAACTTCTCTCCTTACGGGTCCTTTCAATTTGTGATCATCATCACTCTTATATTCATTGACAATAAATCCTCTATATTGACTACTCTCCATAGATTCTAAATGGGCTTGCATTCTTCTTATCACATTGGCTAAGTTTGTAAATATTAATGCTTTGTTCACTCTACATATCGTCTTTCCTCATAATTTCTTCACAAAAATATTCTACAATCTCACACCCTATACCCAATTATATAATATCAAAGATGACTATAAATCCCTTCTACCCATAACCCTAGTATGGAAATCAGAAAATCCTAAGGTCTCTCACAAAACCTGAATTGATGTTCACACAAATCTCCTCAACAAGACTCACAAATCATATAATTTGAACAACCTCTTTAATGAGACTCTCAAATCCTAAGATATGATACCAAATTGATGAATTTTTGGTTAAGGTTCCTAATGAAGGGATGTCTTCCACCATGTAGCCCTTATCAAAATATACATCACAAAGGCAATATCTTAGGAACAAATTCTAAATGGGAAATAAATGACAACATTTCTATAAAATGCACTAAAATGAATTAAAAATTCATGAACATCACTAGTACACTCCAATTGCATTATATGATAAGACTCCAAAATAATTATACTAAGAATTTTCAAAGTTAGATCCATCCTAAGCTTGCAAACATTACTAATATCCTACAAAACCAACTTCTAGATCAGACTTACAAGGACAGTTACCATAGATCAAGAACCACTCTAAATAAAGACACAAATACATATACTTAAATCAAGATGCCTTGAAAATATACATTTAATTTACATTTTTTGAGATTGTGGAGCTGAATTTATTCACAAAGGAGCTTATTTACAACTTGTAGGTGGGTAAGTGCACCAAGTTGGTGGACAAAAAAGGGGTCATAAGTGGACGTCATATTGCAAAAAATAACAAAATCTCAACTTGTAGGGATTATTAGCAATACGCGCACTCAAAATTAGAAAAATTTATATAAATATGAATCATAGCATCCGGAATCTAGTTTCTAAAATACTAATTTTTTTAAAAAATAACACAAGTTTAGCTATATTAAACACTTAAAATTATATGACTTGGTTTTTGTTTTTGAAAAAACCTATAAGATTGTAGTCCGTTTGCCCGCGATTTGGATGACCAAATCTTGTTTTTTTTTTTTTCCTTTGGTGAAAAGTTAGATGTAGTTGTCTATCTTGGGATGGATTTTATTTTGTATTTTTTCGAGTAATATTTTTTTTAATGATTTTTTCCATGAAAGTGGTCTAAAAAGATTTAGAAAACGGAGTGCTTTCCATTTGCCCGCCATAACTATATCAAAAAATATCGAAATCAAATATTTTTTTTAATGTGTATAGAATTTCTCCACGCTTGGGATGGTATAAGTTTTATCACATTTTGATAAGCGAAACAAAAGTTGCAGTCTTAAACGTAGACATGAACATTCGCGGGAAAAAATGTCTTAAAGACCTATTGTTAGTAAAAAATTATAAAATGATATTTATCTTATTCTATTCACTTTAAAATCAATATTTCTACGAAGCTAACAGTCTCCCCTATGTGATGGCACCATTTTTGTGAAATGTTTTCAGTTTTTTAGCATGGTTCAAGTCTATGGAAGAGAAAATTTGAAGTTTTTTGACCCTTTACACTTCATAATGACCTTTCATAGCTTTGGTTGGGGCAAAACAAATATTTCCCGAGCCTTAGGGTCAGATTTGAAGATACAAATAGAAGATCGTGATCATGGTTTACAAACTACGATCGTGGGTTTTTAAACAAGAACCACGATCGCACTTTATAAACTGTGAGTGTGGTTTATAAAGTGTGATCATGGTTTATAAATCATATTTATACGCATCCCAATGTTCTAATTACCATGTGATTTTTACTGTTTGACTTTACCATACAAATTACTGAATTTTTTTGTCATTTTCTACACGTTTTTCTTATCACCAGAAGTAAAACATCATGGGAGACAAGAAACGAAGTCAAAAAAGGAATTCATTAAGTAAAAAAACACCAAATGAATTAGAGGCAAAAAAATTTCAAAATGTTGAGTGAATGCGGAATCTTCGTGAATCAAGAAGAGGTTCATCTTCAACCCCTACTATTGTAAGCAATGAGGAACCAGGTAATGTTTCTACTGTCAATGTTGAAGTTGAATTAAATACTCGTGATGAAGATGTTTTTACTGTCAATGTTGAAGAAGAATTAAATACTCGTGATGTAGTAAATGTTGAAATTGAAGGAGACAATGAAAATGTGAATAAAGAAATTTAGGTTGAAACTGTAGACAAGAAAAATTTGACAAAAACACCTCCTAGGATTTTCCATAAGAAACCTAATTATTTTATTGAAATTGATGAAAACATTTTGAAACCAATGTGTGACAAAATT
Source organism: Taxus chinensis (assembly GCA_019776745.2). Classification (NCBI taxonomy): domain Eukaryota; kingdom Viridiplantae; phylum Streptophyta; class Pinopsida; order Cupressales; family Taxaceae; genus Taxus; species Taxus chinensis. The sequence goes on along the minus strand of CM034152.1, from coordinate 442,810,577 downwards.
TCTGAATGAAAATCAAAAGAAAAGCCACTGAAATTTGGGATAATTATTTTGAAATTTTAAATGATTCACAAAGATGTCAGTTGTTGGTTAGTTTGATGAAATTGATTAAAATGAGACCTACATTAAACACCTTACGATTTACAACATCTAATATACGTGGTCAAAAACCTCTACAATTGTTGAAAACCTTCATGATGCATATCACATTGTTGGTGTCAAGAGACACACTAGGGATAGTAATATTGTGCGTCGTGTACTTGCTACTAGTGTTGTAAGTGAATCAATAAAAAAATAATGTTTGATTACGCAAACAAGTTGAATGTTGCAAGTTAATCGAAAAACTCTAATGAAAGTAATTGAAAGACGTAATATCCTTCAATCACTCAATAACACCGATTTTTGGGCATTTTCTGCTAGAGCACCACGTAAGGAAAAATATAATATTGATGCTATAAGAGAAGTTGTTATTCAATTTTGGCATGATAACACTAGAGTTTCACCTAATACAAGAGATGTTGTAAAACAGAGAGTTGGTTCTATTAATCGCGAACCACATCCAAAGCATTTCTTAGATATGACTCAAACTCAATTTTTTCGTAAGTTTGAACAAGAGCATCTGGAAATTAAAATTAGTCAACGTTTTTTTGAAATGTTAAAACCATTCTATGTGAAAATCAACCACGCTCGCACCACTTGTTGTTGTAGGCAACATGTTGAATTTGCTATGCATTATGCTAAATTTTTATGTATTCATTCTATTTTGCATTCTGAAACTATGTTATCAGAATGTGGTGTTCAAGTTCCACCAATATCTTCTAGGGATTTCATTCCTACGATATTTTGTGAAAAAGAAGTTGGACAATTTTTTTATAGTCAGGATTGTTTAGATGGAAGTTGTGGTACATGTGGCAGATTACCTAAATTGGAAAGTTGCATCCATGAGTAAATTGAAGGTGCAATAGGAAATAATTTAGTTGAGTTTGATAAATATAAATCAGTTGCATACCAGTTGAAAGATGGAAAAGAGTCTAAACGGTGTGAGCTAGTTACAGAACATATGCCTGTTTTTCAATTTATGAGAAAATTTAAGGATGAAATTATTTATGAGTATGCTAGGCATACACACAGAGCTCGATGGTTGGATGAATAATTCAAGATATGCAAAGACACATTTCCTATTGGTACTATTGTTTCAGTGGTAGATTTTGTAGAGAATTACACATTGCAACCACAAATGGAGGTTCAATCACAATATTACAACTCAGTACAAGTTGTCATTTTTGTGCATATAGCATTTATACATTCTCCTGACAGTACAAAGAATGATCGAAAAATTTTAAGAGAGTACCATTTTTATATCAGTGATGATCGTACTCATTCTACTAAATTTGTGCAAGGGTGTTTCCAGTTATTTTATGGAAACTTGTCTGATAGGGACATCCACTTCAAACAACATTATATATGGTCAGATAATTGCATGTCTCAGTTTAAGAATGCATGAATATTTTATTGGATGAGCAGGATGCACGTCAAGATGGGTGTGCAACATATTTGGAGTTTCACTGAGGCTGGACATGGAAAAGGAGAGCATGATGGTGCAGGGGCATGTGTGAAAAGACCTCTTGCAAGAGAAGAGTTGAAGTACAAAGATGGTGCTAAATTGAAAGATGCAAAGAGCATAGTGGAATGGTGTATTGACAACATGGCCCGAGGTTCTCAAGAAATTTCCATGGTTCGTAGATATTTTTGGTTGATAGAGGAACAACAAATTGCTAACTATGAGGATTGTATGACACTCACTGGGTCCAGTGATATGCACTCATTTTGTAGCTCAGACGCTACTTCGTGGGCCACATGGACAAGAAAGTTGACATGTTTTTGTGCATCTTGTATCGAATTTGTCATAGCTGAGTGTGATTCACAAGAATGGGTCGATGGATGGATTTGTAGGCCTCTAACTCCACTTGCTAGTTATCAACCTCCACAAGCATTACGACTTGTTTCTACAGATGAAGTTGCAACATCCAAGGACTTTGACGAAATTTTGATTTTGGTGTGAGACAAGGTATTTATGGTTATTTACAATTTTTGTATTGAGTTATGTCTATCGAAATTTTAATATGTACAATTTAAATTTGAGTTGAAACCTTTTTTTTTTGTAGGACATGTGTTTGCAGTTATTATGACAGAAGAAAATGAAGAAGGAACAGACTATTTCTTATGTCGTTGCATCAAGGAAAGAAAGAAGTTGACTTCTCCTGTTATAGATGGAAAGATATTGAGTACCCTACAGGGTCAGTGGTAGTTACTAGAACTTGGCTTCGGCGATATCCATTAAAAAACTCCTCTGTTTGGGTGTTTGAAGACTTTGAGACACACATAGGAAAATACTCTTATATTCGCATCTAGTTCTAGCGACAAATATTTAGTTGTATAGATATCGAGGAAGGCCTAATAACAAGATTCTTTGGAAGGTTCGAGAGTCAGATCATGAAGCAATCATGTCCGCTATTCAGAGTAGATCCGATCCTGATGGTTCATTGGAATGAATTTACAATGCTCATGTCTGGTATATATAATTTCTTTGGTATATATAAATTTGTTAGTTAGATAAATTTAAGTTCATATATTTTATTAAATTTGTGTATTTTGTATATATCTAGTATGGTTTTGATTTGAAACTTAAATTTCTTTGACTAAGACTTTTATATGCAGGTTAGTGGTGCCAGAAAAGCTTCCACCTTCACGTGGTTGGAACTGTTAGTAGAGAATTATAAATTCTTGAAGCTAAGAGAAGCTTTCATTGTTTTACAAGAAAAGAGAAGTAATTAACAATGATTTATGTACCTGTGGAGGGGGTTCTTGGCTCCAGAGGAGGTAGCCCAAAAGGACCTGGAGCTTAGAGAACTAAAAAAACACCTCCCCAAGTGTTTACAAGACCATCCCTATGTGTGTGCACATTCAGTTCGGTGCCACGACCCACTGTTTGCAAAATATACCGTTTGACAGCCTTACACTGTCTCAAACTACACTATTCGGTGCACGTTTTCAAAAAATAGGGCAGCGAGAGCACCAATTGGAGAAGGAAAAAACCAAGACAGGATATTGTAGAGGGTCCCTACACTGAGGTGTAGGATTAGATGAGACATCTCTAGGTGCCATGGAGTCTGCGTAGTCACCCGTCGAAGTTGAACGATTTTTTGGTCTCAGGGCTCTTGAGGGACTATGCCTGAACGAGGTAGCCTGGAAGCAATGACGTTGTTGCACACCAAAATGAAACCTCCTCTAGCATTCACCTAGCCACCTAAATGTTTCAGCGTAGTCGGTTTGGTGCCACGACCCACCATTTACAAAATATACCATTTGATAGCCTTACACTGTCTCAAACTACACTATTCGATGCGTTTACAAACAATATGGCAACGAGAGCACTGATTGGAAGAAGGAAAAAATAAGATAGGATATTGTAAAGGGTCCCTACATGAGGTGTAGGATCAGACAAGACATCTCTAGGTGCCATGGAGTGCTACGTAGTCACCCGTGGAAGTTGAATGATTTTTTGGTCTCAGGGTTGTTGAGGGACTACACCCGAACGAGGTAGCTCGAAAGGAATGACATTGTTTCACACAAAAAGAATGCCTCCTCTAGCATTCAACCTGGCCACCCAGACGTGTCGGTGCATAGTCAGTTTGGTGCCACAACCCACCGTTTACAAAATATACCATTTGACAGCCTTATATCGGCTCAAACTACACTATTTGATGCATTTACAAACAATAGGGCAGCGAGAGCACCGATTAGAGAAGGAAAAAACTGAGACATAGTATTGTAGAGGGTCCCTACGCCGAGGTGTAGGATCATATGAGATGTCTCTAGGTGCCACAGAGTCTACATAGTCACCCATCGAAGTTGAACAATTTTTTGGTCTCAGGGCTCTTGAGGGACTATGCCTTCAAACGAGGTAGCCTGAAGCAATGATGTTTTGCACACCCAAAATGATGCCTCATATAGCATTCACCTAGCCACCCAGACATGTCTGCAGTTCGGTTTGGTGCCACAACCCACCGTTTACAAAATATACCATTTGACTACCTTACACTATCTCAAACTACACTATTTGACGCGTTTGCAAACAATAGGAAAATGAGAGCACCGATTGGAGAAGGAAAAAACCTGAGACAGGATATTGTAGAGGGTCCCTACCTCCAAGGTGTAGGATCAGTCGAGACATCTCTAGGTGCCACGGAGTCTACGTAGTCACCTGTTGAAGTTGAACAATTTTTTGGTCTCAGGGCTCTTAAGGGACTACGCCTAAACGAGGTAGCCTGGAAGACAATTTGTAAGTTAAATTGTTTTCACCAAAATGATGCCTCCTCTATTTTTCACCTTAGTAGCACCTGGATGTGTCTTTATAGTCGATTCAGTGCCACGACCCACCGTTTACAAAATATACCGTTTGACATCCTTACACTGTCTCAAACTACACTATTCGAAAATCGCGTTTGCAAACAATAGGGCAGCTGAGAGCACTGATTGGATGAAGGAAAAAACTGAGATAGAATATTGTAGAGGGTCCCTATGCTGAGGTGTAGGATCAGATGAGATGTCTCTAGGTGCCAAAGAGTCACGTAGTCACTCGTCGAAGTTGAACAATTTTTTGGTCTCAGGGCTCTTAAGGGACTCTGCCCAAATGAGGTAGCTCGGAAGCAATGAAATTGTTGGCGCACCAAAATGACACATCCTCTAGCATTCACCTAGCCACTCAAACATGTCCACAAGTCAGTTTTTTGCCATTAACCCACCGTTTACAAAATATACCTTTTGACAGCCTTACACTGTCTCAAACTACACTATTTGGTGCTTAACGATTTGCAAACCCAATAGGGCAAGTGAGAGCACCAATTAGAGAAGGAAAAATACTGGATAAGATAACATTAAACATGCTATTGTAGAGGGTCCCTACACTTGAGGTGTAGGATTTAGACGAGATGTCTCTAGGTGCCACGGAGTTTGTGTGTAGTCACCCGTCGAAGTTGAATGATTTTTTGGTCTCAGGGCTCTTGAGGGACTCCACCCATACCAACGAGGTAGCCCGAAAGAAATGACGTTGTTAGCACACCAAAATGATTGCCTCCTATAGCATTCAACTAGCGACCCAGTACATGTGTCAAGCCATGCATAGTTGGTTTGGTGCCACACCCACCGTTTACAAAATATACCGTTTGACAGCCTTACACTGTCTCAAACTACACTATTTGGCGCGTTTACAAACAATAGGGCAACGAGAGCACCGATTAGAGAAGGAAAAAACTGAGATATGATATTGTAGAGGGTCCCTACACCAAGGTGTAGGATCAGACGATGAGACATCTCTAGGTGCCACGGAGTGCATGTAGTCACTCGTTGAAGTTGAATGATTTTTTGGTCTCAGGGCTCTTGAGGGACTCCGCCCGAATGAGGTATCCCGGAAGCAAACGATGTTGTTGTGCACCAAAATGACACCTCCTCTAGTGTTCACCTAGCCACCTAGATGTGTCCATGTAGTTGGTTTGGTGCCATGACCCACCGTTTACAAAATATACCATTTGACAGCCTTACACTGTCTCAAACTACACTATTCGATGCGTTTACAAACAATAGGGCAGCGAGAGCACCGATTAGAGAAGGAAAAAACCGAGACAGGCTATTATAGAGGGTCCCTACACCAAGGTGTAGGATCAGATGAGATGTCTCTAGGTGCCACGGAGTGCACGTAGTCACCTATCGAAGTTGAACGATTTTTTGGTCTCAGGGCTCTTGAGGGACTCCACCCGAATGAAGGTAGCCTGGAAGCAACGATGTTGTTGTGCACCAAAATGATGCCTCCTCTAGCATTCACCTAGCCACCCAGATGTGTCCGCATAGTCAGTTTAGTGCCACGACCCACCGTTTACAAAATATACCATTTGACAGCCTTACACTGTCTCAAACTACACTATTCGGTGCATTTGTAAACAATAGGGCAGTGAGAGCACCATTTGGAGAAGGAAAAAAAAAGGATGGGATATTGCAAAGGGTCCCTATGCTAAGGTGTAGGATCAAACAAGACATCCTTAGGTGCCACAGAGTGTGCATAGTCACCCGTCGAAGTTGAACAATTTTTTGGTCTCAGGGCTCTTGAGGGACTAAGCCCAAATGAGGTAGCCCAGAAGTAACGACATTGTTGTGCACTGAAACAACACCTCTTCTAGAATTCACCTAGCCACCCAGATGTGTTGGTGTATAGTCGGTTTGGTGCCATGACCCACCGTTTACAAAATATACCATTTGACAGCCTTACACTGTCTCAAACTACACTATTTGGTGCGTTTGCAAACAATAAGGCAGCAAGAGCACCAATTGGAGAAGGAAAAAACTGAGACAGGCTATTGTAGAGGGTCCCTACACCAAGGTGTAGGATCAGACGAGACATCTCTAGGTGCCACGGAGTATGCATAGTCACCCGTTGAAGTTGAATGATTTTTTGGTCTCAGGGCTCTTAAGGGACTCCACCCGAACGAGGTAGCCCAGAAGCAACGACGTTGTTGTGCACCAAAATGATGCCTCCTCTAGCATTCACCTAGCCACCTAGATGTTTCCACATAGTTGGTTTGGTGCCACAACCCACCATTTACAAAATATACCATTTGACAGCCTTACACTGTCTCAAACTACACTATTTGGTGCGTTTGCAAACAATAGGGCAGACGAGAGCACCGATTGGAGAAGGAAAAAACTGAGACAAGCTATTATAGAGTGTCCTACACTTTGAGGTGTAGGATCAGACGAGATGTCTCTAGGTGCCACGAAGTGTGCGTAGTCACCCATCGAAGTTGAATGATTTTTTGGTCTCAGGGATCTTAAGGGACTATGCCCGAATGAGGTAGCCCGGAAGCAACAACATTGTTGCACACCAAAATGATTCCTCCTCTAGCATTCACCTAGCCACTCAGACATGTGTCATGCATAGTCAGTTTTGGTGCCACGACCCATCGTTTACACAAATATACCATTTGATAGGCCTTACACTGTCTCCAACTACACTATTTGACGCGTTTGCAAACAATAGGGCAGCGAGAGCACCGATTTGAGAAGGAAAAAACCGAGACAGGATATTATAGAGGGTCCCTATTCTAAGGTTTAGGATCAGATGAGACATCTCTAGGTGCCACGGAGTGTGCATAGTCACCCGTCGAAGTTGAATGATTTTTTGGTCTCAGGGCTCTTGAGGGACTCCACCCGAACGAGGTAGCCCGGAAGCAACGACGTTGTTGCACACCAAAACAACACCTCCTCTAGCATTCACCTTGCCACCCGGATGTGTTTGCATAGTCGGTTCGGTGCCATGACCCACCATTTACACAATATACTGTTTGACAACCTTACATTGTCTCAAACTACACTATTCGGCACATTTACAAACAATAGGGAAGCGCGAGAGCACCATTTAGAGAAGGAAAAAATGAGACAGGATATCGTAGAGTGTCCCTATGCTGAGGTGTAGGATTAGATGAGACATCTCTAGGTGCCACAAAGTGTCGTGTAGTCACCCGTCGAAGTTGAACAATTTTTTGGTCTCAGGGTTCTTCAGGGACTCTTACTCGAACAAGGTAGCGCGGAAGCAATGACGTTGTTGCGCATTGAAATAATGCCTCCTCTAGCGTTCACCTAGCCACCCAGATGTGTCCATGCAGTTGGTTTGGTGCAACGACCAACCATTTTATACCAACAACCTTTGTCAACAATTACAACTTTTTCAACAGACGTTTTTTCCATAGTCACCCATCGGAAAGTGAGCTAAAAATGTTGTCCGTGCACAAAGGGATCTAAAATTTAACTTTGTTGTCAACCATATCTTATAATATTACACTTTGATCAACCAATCCACTTTATATCCATTACAGGATTCCTCACCAACTCATCAGGAATTTCACTTTCTGAATTCATCAATGAATAGTGGGGGGAAGATAAACACGTAAAGGGATCATTTTTGTTATCACATATCTTATAATATCCTACCTTTGATGAGACCATATCCACAAAGTTATATATTACACGTACCAACTCAAGTGCATTTTCCCTTAAATGAATAGACATGTATAACCAAATTATACTTAACTAAAATATTTCTTTGTCTTATTGTGATAAGCTAGATTCTTGGATAATTAAATAGCACTTTGATTGTCACACAATACCTTCATCTTCTATTGATATCTTCAAAACTCATCCAATAAAATTTTTACCCAAATTACCTCCTGACAACTATGATAGGCAGCTACATATTCTACCTCAGTAGTTGAAAAAATTATAATATTTTGAAGCTTTGAAATCCAACTGATAGGTCCAGTTACAAGTGTAATAGCATAACTAGAAGTCGATCTTTGTTTTTCCAAATCACTTACAAAATATGAATCAAAATATCCACAAATTGAATCACCAATATTGTTATAGGTGATGCAATAATTTATTTTTCCTCACAAGTAGTGAAACTCCCACTTCACTGCTGAACAATGTTCTCTACCTAGATTTTCCTAAAATCTACTGACAACTCCAACAACATGTGAAATTTCAGTCCTTGACATGTACATGTCATAACATACATAAAACTTATTATTGCACTAGAATATGGTACATGAGATATATGCTTATTTTCTTCTTATTGTTTACACCATAGTTTTTTAATTTTAAATCAAACATACATATAGAATTAATATACATAGAATATACATACATAGAAGGATATCATGTGCAATGAATTCAAATCAAACATAGAAGTAATATCGTTATGAAAACCAACACATGGATATATAATGTATCAAACTAAGTGTGCTGAATGCACATCTCTGAAAATATAAGTTCATAACATGTGTACATCTCGAACCAAGTGTGTCATACATATAAGACCACATGCGGCTGCATAAGGCTATATACAATGTCCTATGAAGAATCATGAACTAGGACCAGCTGGCCCATATATATATATATTCATAGGACGTGGATGTACAGATATATATATATATATATATATATATTTATTTATTTATCTGTACATCCACGTCTTATCCTATGAATCTAATCCACATGAAACATCTTCCCTCTCTTCGCCCTACTAGAAGTAGCATGTCCATGACCTAGGGATGTAGTGGAGGGAAATACAACTATGGATTTCATCTGTGTGGTCTGAGGTGTCTCTAAGCAGGCCTACAACCTAACCTGCACATTCACAAACAACAAGTTTTTAACACCCATATTTTTAAAATACATTCAAAATTTAGAAACTTAGAATTTAGTTAAAATGCATGTGAAATCTTACCACAATGTCATGATCCCTATCAATTTGTCGTTGATGCATGGCAGGGAAAATAGTAGACTCATGAGAGGTAAGCTACATACAAATAATTAAATTTCAAATTAAATATTTTCATGTACAAAATTTTATATTGTAGATTTAAATAATAAGCAATAATTCCTAAATAAATTTAGCAAATTTGAAAAAGTATGCCTCAGTTAGTGGATCTGCATAGATGCTATGGTAGTATCTATAGCATAGCCTCCATAGTCTGCATATATGGAGGAGTCTCTCTAGGTATTCATAAGCTATACAAAAAACATATACAAATCAATATTAATCTACATGACTACCATATAACAGAGCCAAATCATAACCCACGTGAACTTCCAAAATTAGAACCAAAGTGTAAAGAGAAACTAACCTACATAAAATTCACATGAGGTGTGCCAATAGCCTCAGTTACCAGAGTAGATGATGACTCGTCAGGATCCTGCACATATAAAAGACAAACATATAATAATATGTACATGTATAAGGTCAAACATTATAATAATAAAAGTGCATAATCAAATGAAATTTGATATTTAAGTGACAACTTGAAACTTACATTTGTAACATGCCTAGCTGCAGTAGCTAGCATGTCGACGCCTAGATATTTCGTTCACCGGCTTTTTGCTATTTAAAATAAAATAAACAATTACTTTTTACATGTATGTACATAACGTATAATGAAATACATATATATTAAAATCTCCAACATGAATTAAACTATTATATATATATTAAATATTTATTTGACATTTACCTATGAAAGACCAAGATCCGTTGCACTAGTTCTAAAAACATCCGTGCCATCATCTCATCTAGAGAAAATAAATCATGTGATCCAAGCAAATGATGTCTCACCCGCAGTGCATATGGCACCACATGATCCACAGTGGTGTGGTGCGCTAGAACTGGCACCTCCACCAACATCACCAGATGCAATCTACTCACTATGCTGGGTCAGAGTGTCAGTGAGCTCCCTCAATGCATGTAGTGTGTCAATCTCCATAACCTCCTTCACTGTAGGAGGGATAACTGAAGGTAGTGGGGGTTTTGGGGCATGGGGGATCCTTGGTTGACCTACGCGTGCACCAGGTCTACTCTGTGCAGAGCCACCACCTCACCCATAAAAATCAGAAAAGTCAAAATAATTTGGGACCTCATTAAGCACGAACTCATAATATAATTTCTTCAAAAAATAGAGGGGAACCTCATTGTTGTTGCATGGTGGATAATAAAAAACCATCCACCATTGGTCCCAAAAATTATTCTTGATTTGGTCATCATGGCACCAATGGATTGGGAACCGTTTGCAAGTAAATGCTCAGGGAGGGGCATTGGTTCTTCGGTCAGTAAATAATGCATAAATGTGGTCTTTTCCAAAAAATTCATCTTTTACGGCCGCATGGGATAATTTATTTGCATACCACTGCCTATAATCACCTCTAAAGATATTCCATCTATCTATTTGGTTGGTTACAGAGTCAACTTCACCAATCAATATTTGCAATGTGTTGGCTAAAGTCATGTGAGACAGATTTGTGGCATGATTTTGTCTTATATTCTGAATAAGGTTCTCAATGGCAATTTTATTTTGTCAGATTTTTCCAATGATATCAACTTGTGCTCCTGTTGGTTCCGTGGGGACATAAGGAGCCACAGGAGGCAGATCTATGTTTGGAGAAGGGTTTTGAGGGTTTTGAGGATTGTTTGTAGGGTTTTGAGGAATATTTTGATGGTTTGCAGGATTACGAGCTTGCCGAGAAACTGACAAAACAAAAAACTTGTATACATAAACAAAAAATTGAAAAACCCATGAAAATCACAAAAAAACCTAAAATGCAAACAAATTGATCAAAATCGAGGGCTTACCTCTTTTTCTTGGTGGCATGGTTGAAACTATCAGGATCCATAAGTCTGAAGAGTAATTTTTAGGGGGTATTCAAAGCGAGAGAGCCAAAGGTGTAGGAGAAATTACGGTTGGAAAGGAAAAATGAGGGAAATGAAGGAGTCGCGAGTTTGTATTTTTTGTCTCAGAGGATTGCAATCATGGTTTGAAACCATGAGCATGGTTTTAAACCATGCTTGCAGTTTGAAAACCACCGAGCACGGTATAAAAATAGGTTACGACAAGTCACTGAGCCTATAAAAATAGTTACGCGAGCACGGTTTATAAACCGTTCTCGTGGTACCTAAATTTGGGATTTTTATGTCCACTTAATTGTCCACCATCTTGGTGCACTTACCTAGGTTTACATAGTAACCGACATCGGTCACATAGCAAAACAACTAGGATCGATTGAGACAAATTGGCATTGGTTAGGGTAACCGCCATCGGTTACCTATGCATGATTATTTATATTTAAGTCATGGGAATAATATCTAATCTTGGTTATAAATTTGATCTAATGGTTGTAAATGAAGGAATAAAGTGCCCTAAGTTTTTATAGGCTTATATAAGTTAGGAAACTAGGGTTAGAGGTAAGAAGAATCAAGAAGATTTGAGAGAATTGTAAGAAGGAATTCTTGGAGAGATCTTAGAGAAGCTTGTGAGAGGAAAAAAATTGTACATCATTTAAGGTGTGGAATATTGTAGATCTTTAATTGTACAACCTCTGGAATAATATATTGGTTATTTCTTGGTGGACGTAGCCCACAATGGGTGAACCACGTTATATCTTGAGCATTTTCTTATGTTGGTTATTTATTATTGCTTATATGTTTTAATCTGACATATATTTGTACAAATGGTTTGGTCTAACCCCAACAACTAACATCAGAGCTTTGTTTAAGGGTTGTGTGTATTGATAGATTTACTCATAGGGATTTTTGATTGAGTGGGAGCACAATAATGGTACAAGATAGTAAATACAAAGTAGAGAAATTTGAAGGTTGTAATTATTAGCTATGGAATATACAGGTGGAGGATTATCTGTATCAGAGAGATCTATATTTACCGTTGGATGAGAAGGCAAGGCCTGCAAAGATGACTGATGAAGAATGGAAGATTCTTGACAGAAAGGATCTATGATCTATAAGATTGAGCCTGGAAGTAACTGTGGCTTTGAATATAATAGAAGCATCAACCACAGTAGAATTAATGAAATCTTTAGCTAATTTATATAAAAAACCAAATGCATCAAATAAAGTTTATGTGATGAAGAAATTTTTTAATTCTAAAATTCAAGAAGGTGGATCTTGTCTAATCATTTGAATTATTTTCATTCTATTGTAAATCAATTAAAATCAATTAATATCCCTTTTTAGGATGAAGTGAAATAATTTTTATTCTTGTGTTATTTTCCAAATAGTTGGGATAATTTGGTAATGGTTATTAGTAATAAAGCATCTACTACTAATATTTTGAAGTTTGATGATGTGATTGGTATAAATCTAAATGAAGAAATACATGGGAAACATTCAAGAGAATCATCATCTGGGAATGATTTGAATGTAGAAAGTAGAGGAAGGAAAAATAAGAGATCCAAAAGGAAGAGTAATGGGAAATCAAAGTCTAAGAGTGGAAAATCTAAATCCAGAGGTAGAGGAATAACCTGCTGGAATTGTGGAAAGAAGGGACATGCAAAGAAGGATTTTTGGGCCAAGGAAAACAAAGAGAATGTACCAGAGAAAGGTAAAGAGGAAAATATAGTATTAGAGGTAATGCGATATACCCTTATTCTCTCCTTGGATAATAAAATTGAATCATGGGTTTTAGATTCAGGAGCTTATTTCCATGCTACCCCTAATAAGGGTTATTTTATAAATTATGTCTAAGGTAATTTTGGGCATGTTTATTTAGGAGATGATGAACCATGAAATATTACTAGTAAAGGTGAAGTTCATCTTAAATTACAGAATTGAAATGCATGGATATTGAAATATGTGAGGCATGTGCCAAGCCTCAGGAGAAATCTTATTTCTACAGGACAATTAGGTGAAGATGGATGCATGGTTACATTCACAACCGATTCTTGGAAAGTTTCCAAGGGATATCTTGTTGTAGAAAGAGTTAAGAAGGTAGGAACATTATATTTTTCTGTATTACTAATTATTTTTCTATGCTATCTACTTTAGATTCAAATGCAAACATGTGGCATAATCAGCTAGGCCATATGAGTAAGAAGGGAATGCAAATATTAAAGGAAAATGGTAAGTTATCAGGTTTGAAATATGTAGATATTGATTTCTGTGAGCATTACATGTTTGGAAAGAAAAAGAAAGTGAGGTTTATTAAAGTTGGAAAAAAAACGAAGGAGCACAAATTAGAGCTTGTGCACTTAGATGTGTGGGGACCAGTCCCGGTAGCTTCTCATGGAGGATCCCAATACTATGTGACTTTCATTGATGATTCAAAAAGAAAGGTATGGGTTTACTATATTAAACATAAATTTGATATTTTTGAAACATTTAAAAGATGGAAATACTATTATCCAAAATAAGCCCCTTGCTCATTTTTTGGCTAACTTCCTTTCATTCCTTCCTTACTTGTGCCTCAGTTGAATTTTTTCACTTTTTAGGGATTCAATTTTTTTTTGGAAATGTTTTCATTGGATAGAGGATCTCCTCAGCTTTCCAGAAAGGTAAATTTTTCCTTCTAAATCCTTGCATTTTGCAAGTTATGGCTCGACGGATTTTGGGAGGTGTTATCAACCAATTTTGACTTTGCAAAATTGTTAAAAAATAATTAAAAAATGAAAAATTAGAAAATTTTGAAAAGTGTTACTTTGTATGGTTCATTGGACTCATCGTGATCATCTTATTTTTGTGATCGTTTCAGTCTTTGTTTCATTATTTTCAGGCGAGAACTCTTCCCGCTAGGATTTAAAATGCGTTAAAATATATTAAAATAATTAAGTAATATTTAATTAATTAATTGCTCCTTGTTTGATTAAATTAATTTTAAAAAAAAAATCACTTAAGGAGTATTTAATTAAATAAATATAAATTAAATTTCATTCGACAAGTTTTAGTGCCAGGGAAGTAAGCTTTCGTTTCCAACTGCCGGGAAGCCAAACTGGCTTCCCAAACCCGGATTTCCACTTTCCTGGCAATTTCCTTCAAATTTTTCGCACGTGGTCTTTCCTCTGCCAATTTCCAAATCATGGATTGGCAAACGAGAATAAAATTCCCCAATTTCCCACATGAGAAAATTGGACGGGGATTACCAACCCATTTTTCCATTCCCGTTGGCAATTGTCCATTGCTTTCCCCATTTCCCCTGGAACTTAAGCCACTACCCGGGAAGAGAGGAAGTTAGATTAATTCCCGTAACTTCCTCCATCAAAATTTTTGGAAAATTCATGCGAAGCTTTCAATTGCTTCTTATTTCTTCAAGAAGACATAATATTTTGTCAGCATTATGCAAGAGAAACTCATGCCATTGTGAAGGAAGAAATATCAGTTGTGCATGCAAAGGAGGTTTGATCAAAATCTAAACAAAGGCCGCGCAAAGAGAAAGAATAGTTTTAAAGAAAATAAAATAAGAAAGAAAAGAGTATTCCACATGCTGCAGGTTGAAGAGGAGCCCACGTAGGTACAAAGAAAGAGACCATGCATTCACCTTGCCAGGTCACATGATTCAAAGGATAGAAAATAAATACAGTCCAAATGTTTTTTTTTTTAAGGAGGCGCCTGGTAAATAAGGTTAGTTTTTAAAAAAAAGGGAGCTTTGTTTTTAGCTGTGCATTGGGAAAAGGATGACGCTGGGCAAATAAGAACAAGGTTTTCAAACAAAAGACCAAAGATTCATTCTCCACATAGCTTTGGAAGGAGGTTTTATCAAAATCTAAACAAATACTAGCCAGAGGAGGAACAATGTTTGAAAACAACAAAGAACACAAATAAATTCTTTATTCCCACGAATTGGAGGAGGTGCCTGGGAAAAGAAAGGCATTCATTTTATTTTAAGAGCCTGATTGGTTACTCCACGTGCCAAGGAAAATATTAAACACAGAGAAAAGACCAAAATCCACGAATGTGGATAGACAAGACAACAAGGAAAGAACATTTTTCCATGCATGCAAAGGAGGAGAATGCAGAAAGCAATTTTAAATCCCAGGCCAAAGCACTTTCCAATAATGAGGAGAAGCCTCTAGCAATGCCTGAATGTTTCACTCCAAATTTTATCGACCATCTTCATAGGAGTTTTAATGGTCCACAGCTAGCTACAATTCAGTGGGATGCTATGCATACAGTAGCTGGTACAAATGGAGTTGGGTCTGCTAAATGGAAGGAACCTTGGCCCTTCAATTGGTGCAAGGTCCACTAGGGACAGGAAAGACACACAGTCTGGGGAATGTTGAATGTTATTCATCTTGTTCAATATCAGCACTATTATGGTGCACTACTTAAGAAACTTGATCCTGAAAGCTACAGGAAATCCTATAATAATGCAAATAGTATTGACAGTATTGGCACAAGATCAATCGATGATGTTCTTCAGAGTATGGATCGCACACTGTTCCGTATGCTTCCTAAACTTTTCCCTAAACCATGAATGCTTGTTTGCGCTCCATCAAATGCTACAACAAATGAATTGCTACAACGTGTTCTGGATCGTGGATTCATTGATGGTGAAATGAAGGTCTATTGCCTTGATGTTGTGAGGGTGGGTGTGGATTCTCAAAATCATGCTGCACAGGCAGTATCAGTGGAACGTAGAACTGAAATTCTCCTAGGAAAGTGCCGTGAGGAAGTAGTTGGCTATATGCAGCAGCTACAAGGAAGAATAAGAAGTTAGTTTCAATGAATTTGTAGAGATTTGATAAGACAAATAGAGCTTGTATTTTTTCTAAAAGACCACGTAAGGAGGACAAATCTCCACGCAGGCCCAAGCATAAGAATATTCCATGTGTGAAGAGAGAGAGAGAGAGCAGCATAAAAAGACCACATGGAGGAGACAACAAATACAAGAATGCTCGGGGAAAAAAATGGCTTTCCACGCATAGAAAGGAGATCAAATCAGTCTAGTTGTGGCCCAGATGTCATGTGAAACATTTTTATTTGGAGAAGTCACAATTGGAAATGTTGGCACTTCTACTGAAACTGTAAACCATCCATTTTCATTTCAGTAGAATAGTGTTCATTTAAATAATCTTTTATCTCATTTTACTGATACAAAAGGAAATGAAACTAGCAATGCAATAATTTTGCCTCTGACATCAGCAGCCACAGTTTCAAGGGAAAATGTCAATGTGTTTTCAAAAAGATCGTATCTTGAATTCAGTACATGGTAGTGCTGAATTAGTTAATTCTGAAGGATTGTGCTAGGACAAGTTGAATAGAACTCAGAAGGATAATAGGCTGTAGGAAACAAATATTCACTTTCATGTACAATGGCTTGGGAGAAAACATTCAAAGCTTCATTTGACCAGAGACTAGTTGCTGAAATGGGGGCATTGAAATCAAGTGAAAGTGAATCAGCTTTTGGATTGGTAGGAGGTTCAAGTGTAGCTAACAGTGAAGATTGTTTGGACGCTACAGGAGATTCAAAGGTAGTGGCAGTCATACTTCCATCATTTCAAACAAGGAAAATGTTATTTTTGGTGATTATTGGTGATGTTAAGTGAACCAATAAAAGATAGGCTATGCAGTGAGATGGAAGAGTCAGGTTATTCAATTTGTAGAAAGTGTTTGCAAAACTAGACAATGCTTTTGACTTCATCAAATCAGATGTATAGTGCAAATAACTGGTTATATTTATTCATGGGGTGTTTGTTAAAGCCATGTTTTGTAATACCATTAGAGGGGAATTGAAATTTTGGCTCTTGGAGATCTTCTCAATGGCAAAAGACCAGAAGCTGGATTCTGATAAACCAAGGTGCATAACGACTACGGTCTCACAACAAATGAATAATTCACCATGGAAAGGTACTCGGAGCATGTGGAGAATTGTGAATGTGAATACGAATGAAGACAAATTTTCTCACACCAGGATATTGCTCAGACAGAGGGGTGGATGAATTGCTCAAGTTTCAAGCTCAGCACTCTTGTCATTTGGAGGATTGCAGAGCACAGTCAATGAGTTCATTCCCATACGATCGGGATAGGTGGACTCTTGGCCCAATGGATAAGGCACTGATCCTAGGTGTCTTGATCTAGGTGGCACATTGTTGACTAGGATTACTACGTGTGCATCCAAGTCATTTAAGTGGGTCCACATGTACCCATTTCTTTTATTTATGTATTTTTCCTTAAATGATTTTTTAATTTAAGTAGTTTATATTTTTAGTCACTTTTTAAAAATTTGGTTGAAAAAGTCAAAGTCACTTAAGTGCCCTATTTAATGTGCATTTAAAGCCCTAACTACTTTGTAACCAACTTTTGGGTTATAAAAGGAAGTGAGGGGCTCATTTGTAAGGGTGACTTTGAGAGAGGAGAAGAAAATACTTTTGTGCAAGCTTTGTTTCAAGAAGAAACTTTGTGTTCTTTTGTGAAAAACATTTTGGAGTTAATAGATTAAGAACTTTGTGTCTCATTCATTGTCTCTTGTAACATTTGGTGTTCTTATGTTCATTAGATGTTAGGTGTTTGAATCTTGCATGAAAATATTATCTTTGATTTTATTTTCAACATTAGTAATCAGTTGTTCTAGTTCACAATGATCAAGCTCTGACTATCTACTTGTTCATGTGTGGTCCCTTTTGCATGTTCTTGTTTGGCTAACTCAAACTCCGTTTTATTTGTGTTGGTTATTCAGCTTTCCTCTTCATGCAATATTAGGCTCTGTTTTTACCTAACTCTTGCATGTTCTTTCAGTTCATTCCATTCCACTCCTTTCCTTCATTTCATTCTATCTCCTTCATTCACTTTTCTTCCATTGATGTTCCAAAACACCCCCCACATACAATTTTGAATGTACAAATGTAAATACAGTTTTGGTTTTCAATAAAGGCAGCCTCACCTTCATTGAGGAGGGACTTCGTTCCCACACTGTTGCATGTCATTTGCATGTGTGCAAATCCATATGCTAACAGTTTTTGGTGACTCTACTAGGGATTTAGAAATCATTTAACCAATGCTTGGTTAAATCTTTATGACTATCCCCTCTGCACAAGCTCCAGTTCTTCAACCGAACCTTGTGCCCGAATGAAGATTTCCAAGGAGACATTGCTGCCAACCTTTGAACAGTAGCTTGGGAAAACCGTGAAAGCTTGCCGACAATTTGTGGTTGTTGATAGAGCCATTGACAGAGAAATCTACATTGAAGACCTTAGAAGAAGAGCACCTGCACTTGTGGCCAGAAGACCTCTTGGGCACGTGTTGATAGTTGTTCACCGATGCGGTCCTCTTCCACCCAGGTAATAAGTTGTATGACTATTACAGGTAACCCACCTATCTTGCAACCAAATCTTGTTTTTGGCGGATACTCAAGAAGACATATCATCATATTTGAGGCAAGCTATTTGGGAAAAGCACACAAGTAACCATCATTTTCATCTCACCGCATCAGTACTAGATAACGAAGAAGAGAAAGCCGTGAGAATTGCTAGAGTTATTCAAGTGCAAATAGCTCAAGAAAGAGAGCAAAGAGAAAATGCTAGAGCTGGTCAGAACATGCCAGTGATCTCTTCACCATAAATATTCCAAACTGGAAGGAAAGAGGTTTACGTGAGGAGAAAAAGCTAAAGGTCGATCTGACCCCACTTTTGACTTTCAAGGAAAATTTGGTTTCAAGTTATCTCCTCCCAAGAAGAACACACCTCGTAGATCTGCAAGCCTTACATCAAGTCCTGAAAGAGCAAGCAAGGAAGGAATCACTACCAGTCAAGCACTTGTCCTTGCTCACATTTTTTTACCTTCGCATACCACCTTTTCACCAATGGCAGCCAATGTACCATGGGGAAATGCCATAGGCCCATTGGCCTTACCTGCTCGACATGAACTCCCATGAGGATCAAGAAAGATTCTTCCCAAGTTCGACGGAGATGGGAAGACGTCACTAGATGATCATATTTCTACCTTCTTCGTTGCATGTGCTATTTTTTCAGTAGAATACGAAGATGTTGCTATTCATCTCTTCGTCGAGACATTGCATGATATTGCTGCAGATTGGTTTCATCATCTGCCCAATGGATGTATTACAAGTTGGGATGATATGAAAACTAAGTTTGAAAATCGATTCAAAATGGCGGAAGATGAACATGCTCTTCTTTCCCAACTATCTCAGGAAAAGAAAGAGCCTACAGAACCCATGAGGAATTTCGTGGCCAAATTCAACAAGATGGTGAACAAAGTTCCCCAGCTGGGATTCGTCCCAACCTTGGTGGACAAAAATGTTTCTTTATTAACACACAACTAATCAGAAGTTTGCTATCAGCTAAGAAGGGCCAGGGTGTCTACTTTGGAACTTGCTCAATCTTTGGCCATAGAAATTGAAGATGACTTAATCATGGCAGGAAAATTCAAGAAAAATTCCCTCAAAGGAAAGAGTCAAGAAACTCCCAACGTTTCAGAAACTATACTCACTAAGTTGGCTAATGATGTGCTAGCTTTGAAGAAGCAAGTTGCTCAAAGTAGTAAACTTGCTCCTTACAAATACATCCCGTAAAAAGGATACGTTCCCAACAAAGCTAGGATTGCAGGTGCTCCAACGAGGCTTGCTATTGAAGCTGCTCCCATAACTAATTCCAAATGTGATGTCATTTCAAAGAAAGTGATGATGAGATTGAAGTCGTCGAGGTTGATGAGGAAGAGCCTGATTCTGAGACATCTGAACCTGTAGTTGAAGATCCTGAGGAAGAAAGTAATAATCATTTCTTTGAGTATCGTTCCGATGAGGAAGACGAATATGAAGAAATTATAGAATATATGAATAGTCAATCCTTGGCCGTCTTCACATGCTCTCAGAAAAAGGACCAAGATATCACCAAGGTGGGAGTTAAAGAGGTTTCCAAGGAAACTCTCAAAGAATCCAATATAAAGGAGGCTCCTAAAGAGTCCAGAGATACTGAGGTTTCAAAGGTCAATGCTATCTCAAAGAAAGGAGAGCCTTTGTTAGATCAATCAGTTAGTAAACTAACTACGAAGAAAACTTCTTCTTCCACATCTGTATCAACCAAGCTCGAGGCCAAGGTCAAAAGTGTGCCATCATCAAGTTTGAAAGAACTCATATCTGAGACTTCAAGTGTAATTACTTTTCCTAAATTTTATATCATTGATCATATCAATAAAACAAAAATTCCCATGTCACAGGCAGAGTACTTGAAGTCCAACAAGGATCAGCTCGAGAAGTTGGTACAGTTTATCAAAGGTGACTCTACTGTTCATTCCTTTAAAGGAATTCTAAAAACTCCCAAAGATGGTAAAACTCAAAATATTGTGGCGGCCACTACAAATTTAAATGAAAAGATCGAACCTTTCTTTGTGTCTTTTCTGATCAATGGATGCAAGTTAAGTAATTGCATTATAGACTCTGGAGTCTTGGACAATGTGATGCCGGAAAAAGTAGCACATGCTCTTGGTTTGACTTGTACGAGAACATTCGGATCATGTTACTCTATGGAAACCAAGCAAGTTCCTCTAATCGGGCAGATTAAAGACGCCCAAATGGTTTTAGCCCAATTCCCTCAAAAGCAAGTTAAGGTAACTATTTTAGTTGCTGATATTCCCACCTCATATGGAATGTTGTTAAGCAGGAAATTTTGTAGGGATTTTGGTGGTGAGATTTAAATGGACTAGTCTCATGCCATGATTCCTATCAATGGAGAAATGAAAAAGCTTATGCCAGAAGCTCAGGAAAAGTTCACGGTAACTAAAACTGAAGATCCTCACGCACAGATCCTTTTCCAAGTCTCAAGTATGGGTGATTATTATATGATGACTGCAGAATTTCATACCCCTAAGATCACTTGCCAATATTCCAATGAAATATGGACTCTTGAGTTTGATGGAAGTTGTTGCTCAACGGGCTCTGGTGCAGGAGTGGTGCTCATATCTCCAAATGGTAAAAATTTTCCTTTTTCCTATAAAATTGAATTTTCAAATACTAATAACACTGTAAAGGACAAGGCATTAATCCTTTGCCTCCAAGTTGTAGAGGAGAAAGGGATCAAAAATATGGAAGTCTTTGGAGATGTGGAATTTATCGTGAAACAAGTAAGAAATCGGTTCTAAGTAAAGAATGATCATCTGAGACACTACAGAAATAAATTTTGGGACACAATAGAAGTTTTTGACACTTTTTCCATTAAATTTGTCCCTCGTGAAAAGAATGAAAAAGTGGATTCTCTAGCAGTCTCAACATCATTAATGATTCCTCATTCAGAATTTGATCAAGACGAATACACCATTGAAATGGTTTTTAGGCCAAGTGTTCCTAATAATGCAGAAAATTGGCAAGTATTTAATGATGATCAACAAATTATTGCCTTCTTGGAAAAGAGAGAAAATTTTTAATAGTTGTACTTTGAAGGAAGTGATTCAGCATTTTTTGAATCAACTACCTCATCCATTCAGGAAGAAGTTTAGAATGAAGATCCTGGTGATGGCATCATTCAACTCAAAGGAAATAAAATTCCCAAAGGATTGGTTTCACTTGAAATTTTTGAAAAACATGACAGGTTTATTAAACAAAAAGAGTAGGTAGGACCTACAAATTTTGTTGACTATGAGCAAATTAATATTGGCACCAAGGATAAACCTCGCCTAATCAATATTGGTAAATGTTGCTCACCTGAGGAGCGTAGGAAATTCATAAATCTCCTTACCAAATACTCTGACATCTTGGCATATTCATATGAAGACTTGAAGTCTTTCCAACCCAAGGAAATGGAGCATGCCATACCCTTGAATCCTGGCGCAGTTCTATTTAGGCAGAAGCAAAGACAATATAATCCCAAGATTGCAGGGACAATATTTCATAAAGTTCAAAAGATGCTAGATGCATGAATAGTTTTTCCTATTCGACATTTGACCTGGATAGCTAATATTATACTGGTTCACAAGAAAATGGAGAAATTAGGATTTACGTGGATTTCCACAATCTTAATTAGGCTTCCTTGAAGGATAACTACCCACTGTCAATCATGGACCATATTCTGTAGGAATCAACTGGATCGGAAATGCTATCTATGCTAGATGGTTTCTCTGGCTATAATCAGATTGAAGTGGCTAGAGAAGATCAACATAAAACCGCATTCACTACCCCCTAGGGTACGTTCGCATATAGAAGAATGCCCTTCGGTTTGATCAATGCCGGCGTAAATTTTCAAAGGGCCATGGATATGGCATTTGTAGATTATAAAGACAAGATCATTGTGATATACCTAGATTACTTGACAGTGTTCTCAAAGAAGCAAGAAGATCACTTAAGAGATTTAGAGAAAAATTTGTGAAAGTGTAAACTTCATACGATTTCTTTAAATCCAAAAAATTTTTGTTTGGAGTTACAAAAGGTAAACTTCTAGGTCCTATTGTGTCTAAGGAAGGAACTAAGATTGATCTTGAATGTGTTCAAGCTATAAAGAATCTTTCCCTGCCTACAAGTAAACTTGGAGTCCACTCCTTCTTTGGAAAGGTGAACTTTTTGAGAAGGTTCATGCCAGATTTCACCGAGCTGACTAAAGAAATCACTGATATGATGAAAGGAAAAGAATCTTTCAAATGGTCAAAGGAAGGTAGAGAGGCATTTGAGCAAATCAAGGGTGCTATTGCAAAATATCCTACATTGGTGTGTCCCGATTTTAAGAAGGATTTTATAATTTATTGCTATGCTTTACCACACACAATCTCTACCATTTTGACTCAGCACAATCAAGAGGGGATTGAATCTCCTATCGCATTCATGAGTTTGGGATTCAAGAAACATGAACTTAACTACACTCCTCTTGAGAGACATGTGTACGCAATGGTAAGAGCCATGAAACACTTCAGGTATTACGTGTTGAATTCTCACACCAAAGTCTTAGTTCTGGACACCGCGGTGAAATCAATGTTGACACAACAGGAACCGGGATCTAAAAGAGGTAATTGGGTCTCCAAGATCCAAGAATATGATCTGGACATCAAGCCTACCAAGTTGGTTCAAGGGAGAGTAATCTTCCAACTCATTGTAGAGAATGAACCACGAGATAACTCTGAAGAAGAACTAGTTGAAGAAAATTTACCATTGGTAGTTTTTGTCAGTACCACGAATGAATGGTATTCTGATATTGCCTACTTCCTCACATAGGACGAGTGTCTAGAGAATCTGACAACTAAAGAGAAACAAGTAATCAAACTAAGAGCTGCCAGATACATCATTTGGGATAACATGTTGTTCAAGAAAGGAATTGATGACATGTTCCTCAGATGTGTTGATAAAGAACAACAGCCTAGGTTGTTAGAATCCTTCCACAATCATGCTTGCGGTGGTCATTTTTCTGGCCCAGTAACAGCCCATAAAATTATGAGAGCACATTATTACTGGCCCACTATGTTTTTTGATGCTCAAAAATGGGTGACCAAATGTGAAGCCTGTCAACATTTTGTTGGAAGACCAAAGTTGGCAGCATTTCATTTGAAGCCAGTTGTCATTGAAGAACCCTTTCAACAATGGGGTTTAGATTTCATCAGGTTCTTGAATCCTAATTCTAGCACTGGTCATACCCACGTGCTCACTGCCACTGATTACTTTACAAAGTGGGTAGAAGCTATACCGGTGAAACAAACATCTACTACAGTAATCTGTGATTTCATCAAAGAAAACATATTGGTTCGTTATGGAATTCCTCACAAGATCGTGACAGAAAATGCCTCAAATTTTTCTTCTACAGAGATGATAGGTTTTTGTTATGGATATGGGATATCTTTGTCTCATTCATCAGATTACTACCCGCAGGGAAACGGTCAGGCTGAATCCAGCAAAAAAACCTCATTACTATTGTGCGCAAGTTAGTCGAAGAAAATCAAAGAACTTGGCACAAAAAGTTATACGATGCATTATGGGCTGACCGCATAACTCCCAAAAGGGCAATCAGGATGTCTCCATTTCAACTTTTGTATGGAACTGATGCTCAAATTCCCATCACATTGGAGCTACCAGCGTTAAAATTAGCTCAGGCAGTTGATGATGAATGCTTCACCAATGCATTAGATAAAAGGGTCATGTTCCTAAGAAAGCTCGAGGAACAAAGAAGTCAAGTGGCCAACAGGATCAAGGAACATCAATCCAAGGTAAAGAAGTTGTTTGACAGGAAAACTAGAGAGAGACAGTTTCAAATCAATGACTTAGTTCTTCTCTGGGATAAAAGACGTGAGCCGAAGGGAAAGCATGGGAAGTTTGACTCACTGTGGCTGGGACCATTCAAAATAAGACATTTCTATGGAGATAGTACCTACTACTTGGCATATCCTGATGGAACTCATTTTCCTTTGCCCTACAGTGGGCAGTATCTCAAGTATTACCAGAATTGAAAACGGGTTGTTCCCCGTATGTACATAGGTAATTAGGATTTTGGTTTGTTTGTTTCCCTGTTTTTTGGTCTCCTCTCTTGTGTCGCCCCATTTTTGTGCCCCATCATTTTTGTGATCATGTTCATGAATATTTGGTCTGGGTCCGTTGCTGCGTCCATGAAGTCCTTGTCCCCAATCAGAGCCAGCTGTTATCAGCCAATTTTGACTTCGCAAAATTGTTAAAAAATAATTAAAAAATGAAAAATTAGAAAATTTTGAAAAGTGTTACTTTGCGTGGTTCATTGGACTCATCGTGATCGTCTTATTTTTGTGATCGTTTTGGTCTTCGTTTCATGATTTTCGGGTGAGAACTCTTCCCGCCAGGCTTTAAAATGCATTAAAATACATTAAAATAATTAATTAATATTTAATTAATTAATTGCTCCTTGTTTGATTAAATTAATTTTTTTTAAAAATCACTTAAGGAGTATTTAATTAAATAAATATAAATTAAAGTTCATTCGACAAGTTTTAGTGCCGGGGAAGTAAGCTTTCGTTTCCAACTGCCGGGAAGCCAAACTGGCTTCCCGAACCCAGATTTCCACTTTCTTGGCAATTTCCTTCAAATTTCCCGCACGTGGGTTTTCCTCTGCCAATTTCCAAATCATGGATTGGCAAATGGGCATAAAATTCCCCAATTTCCCACATGGGAAAATTGGACGGGGATTGCCAACCCATTTTGCCATTCCCGTTGGCAATTGCCTGTTGCTTTCCCCATTTCCCCTAGCACTTAAGCCACTACCCGGGAAGAGAGGAAGTTAGATTAATTCCCGTAACTTCCTCCATCAAACCCATTGGAAAAGTCGTGCGAAGCTTTCAAGTGCTTCTTATTTCTTCAAGAAGACATAATATTTTGTCAGTATTATGCAAGAGAAACTCACGCCATTGTGAAGGAAGAAATATCAGTTGTGCATGCAAAGGAGGTTTTATCAAAATCTAAACAAAGGCCACGCAAAGAGAAAGAACAATTTTAAAGCAAATAAAATAAGAAAGAAAAGATTAGTCCACGTACTACAGGTTGAAGAGGAGCCCACGCATTGACCTTGTCAGGTCACGTGATTCAAAGGATAGAAAAGAAAGTATAGTCCAAACGCATCTTTTTTTTTTACGCAGGTGCCTGGTAAATAAGGAAGTTTTTAATAAAAAATAGAGCTTTGTTTTTAGCTTTCCATTGGGAAGACAGGATGATGCACATGGAAAATAAGAAAAAGCCTTTTCATACAAAAGACCAAGAGATTCATTCTCCATGCATTGGTTTGGAAGGAGGAAGCGCATGAAGGAGGTTTTAATCAAAATCTAAACAAATAGAACTAGCCAGAGGAGGAACAATGTTTGAAAACAAAAAAGAACACAAATAAGTTCTTTATTCCCACGAAATGGAGGAGGATCCTGGAAAAAGAAAGGCATTCATTTTATTTTAAGAGTCTAATTGGCTACTCCACGCACCAGGGAAAAGATTAAACATAGAGAAAAGACCAAAATCCACGAATTTGGATAGACAAGACAACAAGGAAAGAACAACTTTCCATGATATGCAAAGGAGGAGAACGCAGAAAGAAATTTTAAATCCCAGGCCAAAGCACTTTCCAATAATGAGGAGAAGCCTCTAGCAATGCCTGAATGTTTCACTCCAAATTTTATCGACCATCTTCATAGGAGTTTTAATGGTCCACAGCTAGCTACAATTTAGTGGGATGCTATGCATACAGTAGCTGGTACAAATGGAGTTGGGTTTGCTAAATGGAAGGAACCTTGGCCCTTCAATTTGGTGCAAGGTCCACTAGGGACATGAAAGACACACAGTCTAGGGAATGTTGAATGTTATTCATCTTGTTCAATATCAGCACTATTATGGTGCACTACTTAAGAAACTTGCTCCTGAAAGCTACAGGCAAATCCTATAATAATGCAAATAGTATTGACAGTATTGGCACAGGATCAATCGATGATTTTCTTCAGAGTATGGTGATCGCACACTATTTCGTATTGTTTCCTAAACTTTTCCCTAAACCAAAAATGCTTGTTTGCGCTCCATCAAATGCTGCAACAGATGAATTGCTACAGCGTGTTCTGGATCATGGATTCATTGATGGTGAAATGAAGGTCTATTGCCTTGATGTTGCGAGAGTGGGTGTGGATTCTCAAAATTGTGCTACATAGGCAATATCAGTGGAACGTATAACTAAAATTCTCCTAGGAAAGTGCCATGAGGAAGCAGTTGGCTATATGCAGCAGCTACAGGGAAGAATAAGAAGTCAGTTTCAATGAATTTGTAGAGATTGGATAAGACAAATAGAGCTTGTATTTTTTCTAAAAGACCACACAAGGATAGATCTCCACACAGGCCCAAGCACAAGAAGATTCCATGCATGAAGAGAGAGAGAGTGGCATAAAAAGACCACGTGGAGGAGACAGTAAATACAAGAATGCTCAGGAAATAAAAAATGTCTTTCCATGCATAGAAAGGAGATCAAATCATTCTAGCTGTGGCCCAGATGTCATGTCAGACGTTTTTATTTGGAGAAGGCACAATTGGAAATGTTGGTGCTTCTACTGCAACTATAAAACATCTATTTTCATTTCAGCAAAATAGTGTTCATTTAAATAATATTTTATGTCATTTTACTGATACAAAAGGAAATGAAATTGGCAATGCAATAATTTTTCCTCCGACGTCAACAGCCATAGTTTCAAGGGAAAATGTCAATGGGTTTTCAAAAAGATTGTATCTTGAATTCAGTACGTGGTAGAGCTGAATTAGTTAATTCTGAAGGATTGTGCTAGGACAAGTTGAATAGAACTCAGAAGGATAATAGGATGCAAGAAACAAATATTCACTGCCGTGTACAATGGCTTGGGAGAAAACTTTCAAAGCTTCATCTGACCAGAGACTAGTTGCTAAAATGGGGGCATTGAAATCAAGTGAAAGTGAATCAACTTTTGGATTGGTAGGAGGTTCAATTGGAGCTAACAGTGAAGATTGTTTACATGCTACAGGAGATTCAAAGGCAGTGGCAGTCGTACTTCCATCATTTCAAACAAGGAAAATGTTATTTTTGGTGATTATTGGTGATGTTAAGTGAACCAATAAAATATAGGTTGTGCAGTGAGATGGAAGAGTCAGGTTATTCAATTTGTAGAAAGTGTTTGCAGAACTAGACAATGCTTTTGACTTCATCAAATCCGATGTATATTGCAAATAACTGGTTATATTTATTCATGGGGTGTTTTTTAAAGCCATGTTTTGTAATACCATTAGAGCTGAATTAAAATTTTGGCTCTTGGAGATCTTCTCAATGGAAAAATACCAGAAGCTGGATTCTGATAAACCAAGGTGGAGTAATGACTACAGTCTCACAACAAATGAATAATTCACCATGGAAAGGTACTCGAAGCATGTGGAGAATTGTGAATGTGAAAACGAATGAAGAAAAATTTTCTCACACCAGGATATTACTCAGATAGAGGGGTGGATGAATTGCTCAAGTTTCAAGCTCAACACTCTTGTCATTTGGAGGATTGCAGAGCACAGTCAATGAGTTCATTCCCATATGATCGGGATAGGTGGACTCTTGGCCTAATGGATAAGACACTGATCCTAGGTGTCTTGATCTGGGTGGCACATTGTTGACTAGGATTTCTACGTGTGTGTCCAAGTCATTTAAGTGGGTCCACATGTACCCATTTCTTTTATTTATTTATTTTTTCCTTAAATGAATTTTTAACTTAAGTGGTTTCTATTTTTAGTCACTTTTTAAATAGTTGGTTGAAAAAGTCAAAGTCACTTAAGTGCCCTATTTAAATGTGCATTTAAAACCCTAACTACTTTGTAACCAACTTTTGGGTTATAAAAGGAAGTGAGGGGCTCATTTGTAAGGGTGACTTTAAGAGAGGAGAAGAAAATAATTTTGTGCAAGCTTTGTTTCAATAAGAAACTTTGTGTTCTTTGTGAAAAATATTTTGGAGTTAATAGAATAAGAACTTTGTGTCTCATTCATTGTCTCTTGTAACATTTGGTGTTCTTATGTTCATTAGATGTTAGGTGTTTGAATCTTGCATGCAAATATTATCTTTGATCTTATTGTCAACATTAGTAATCAGCTGTTCTAGTTCACAGTGATCAAGCTATGACTATCTACTTGCTCATGTGTGTTCCCTTTTACATATTCTTGTTTGGCTAACTCAAACTCCATTTTATTTGTGTTGGTTATTAAAATTTCCTCTTCATGCAATATTAGGCTCTGTTTTTACCTAACTCTTGCATGTTCTTTCAGTTCATTCCATTCCACTCCTTTCCTTCATTTCATTCTATCTCCTTCATTCACTTTTCTTCCATTGATGTTCCAAAACACCCCCCACATACAATTTTGAATGTACATATGTAAATACAGTTTTGGTTTTCAATAAAGGCAGCCTCACCTTCATTGAGGAGGGACTTCGTTCCCACACTATTGCATGTCATTTTCATGCATGCAAATCCATACGCTAACAGGAGGGAAATTTTCCCTAGGGAGGTCTGCAGACCAATCAAAATGCGCCACATGGCGGCAGAATGGTGGGGAGCGGAGGTAAATTTGAAATTTTCACCAAGGTTTGGTTGGGGCTCGCAAAGGAAACTTTTGGCCTGAAGGCCCGTGAGCCAATGGGAAGGTGACACGTATCCAGGATGATGTCAGAGGTCAGACCGGTGGGAAGAAGTTAAGAAAATTTCCAAAGTTGGTAAAAAAGGGAAATCTCAGCCCGAAGGCCCACCAGCGAATCAAAACATGACATGTGTCCTCAGATTGGTAGGAGGCAGAGGCATGGGGGGAATTTTCCATTTTTCCAAAGTGTGGAAAATGGCATGATAAAACTCCACCCCTGATGGCCCATGCTAATCAGAGCATGCCACGTGTCCATGTGGCCTGACAAAAATGTTAAGGCAAGTCTGCAAAGGGAAAAGAGTTGTTTCAGGCCCGCGCCAATAGGGAGATGCCACGTGTCCTATTCAGTCCAAATGGTCATGTCCAATGGAAAATTAGAATCCCACCCCTGCCAGTGAATAAAAAGATGACACATGGTAGAGGAGCGGCGGAGTGTGGGGCGCCAATGGAAAATGTTCCAAAAAATCCAAAAAGTCGTAAAATGATCAGATGGTCCCCATATCCAATCAGGATGTGCCATGTGGCATCAGAGTGATAGGGGTAGAGATTTTTGGGGAAACTTTCCCAAATTTCATAAAGGGGAAAATTTTAAACTTTCGTCCCGCCAACCCGTTTTTGGCCCTTTTTTGCCTTAAATCTTCAAAGGTGCATAAATTTTGACCCAGAGCTTAGATTTTCACGTTCTTAGTATCATTGGAAATCTGGTGAAATTATCTACACAATGGAGGGTCTAATTTTTTATTTTGATGGATAATTGTGAGGAAAAAATGGAGAAACATCCCTGGCATGGAAAAATGTAGAATTGACTTTTAACCACCAAATTTAATGAAGTATGGTTGTTTCTGGATCTACAGAATAAGGTACTTATACGTATGGGTTTGTCCATAAAGCCCATCACTCTGTAGGCAAAATTCAAGGAATCTGGTTGGTGGTTGAATTCATAAATTTTTCCCACATTTTTTTCTCTCTCTTTCTACTTGACCATTAAAAGCTAAATTTGGCTCATTTGTAAAGGGTTGGACATATTTTGCTTTGCAAGCTCTCTTTTCTTCCTCAGCAGGTGGATTTGTAGAGTTCCATACCTCTCATAAAGACTACAACACATGTTTTTCCTCCTGGTCATTGTAATGCATTATATTGAACTTGGGAATGATAATGTATGTTCTGTGATTGATTTTTCCAATCCTTTCATGTGTTTATCATTGTCTTTGATCTCTCATTACATTCTAGAAATATGTGCATATTTTGTGTTGTATTTCTTATGATCTGTATAAATCTTGCAAAGTAGATGTTCACCACACCCTTGGTGTATCACCACTTTAAATTAGTTTTATTTCTTATGCATCCTTTATCTCTATCCCCTTGGAATTTAGAGTAGGGTCTAGTATTGAACCTCTGCAAAGTTCATGTATACACCTGATTAGAGGAGTGAAGGAGCCAGCCTTTAATTTAGAGGGTCTTTTCCCAGTTTTTGCAAGTCCCACACTCGGGGAAAGGATTTAATGTTGTACATTCACACTGGATGCCCATTATCAAACTAGAAATATGAGGAAATATCCAGAGGGTGCTGCTAATTTGCACTAATAGTTTTAACACGCCTGATGGGACCTTAGAGATATTCATCTTCATTGCAACAAATTTGATCCGCTTTTGTTATAATTTCTTGCTTGAAATGAGCCTTGATTTGCACATCTGGAAACTCCTAAAAGAAAAATCAACTGGTTTTAGCAGTCCAAGTCTAAAAATTCATTGAAAGGATCCACACAAGGTCAAGGTGCAGAGAAGAAGGGTTGTCTAGGTATTTGTAGCTATCCCTAGGAAGAAGGCATAGGGGAAGAAGAATTCAAATGTCTCCTTCTCCACCAAACATGACTCTATCAAATCCTCCACCCAGTAGACCTTTCACCCAATCAAAAAGGGTTCTCAGGCTAATCAGAATGGCACAAAATAACCCTTATGTCAACTTCACTAGCAGCAGACCACTTGCTCTCAATGCAAAAAATCTAGTTCAAGTTGTAGCATTGAAGAAAACTCCATATTTCACTGGAGAAAATCAGACCACTCCTACTGACCGTGTTAAATACATTGCTAATGTTTGTGCAATCCATGAGATTGTTGAGATGTAAATTGTTGTCTAAGTGCTGGCATCTTCATTCAAAGGGAAAGCCTTGCAATGGTTCATGAGCCTTGGGGTAGGCTCTATCTAGAATTGGAACCAGTTGTGCATAGATCTCCATGAGCAATTTGGAGAAAAGGGAGATAATTTGTCTCTACTAGAACAATTGACAACTATCAAGAGAGCTCCTAATGAGCAGTTAACAGATTTCAACTTCAGATTTCAAAGAACATGGGATAGAATCCTAGTGGAAGTAAGGCCAACATCTGAAGGTGATTTTTTATACTTTCTCAAATCTTTAAATTATGATATTTCTATGTTAATTCAATCCATGGGAGGTACAACTATACTTGCAGCTTATAGCATTACCATTAGAGCTGAAAATTGTCTGATTCAAGCCGGTAAGCTGGTTCGTAGGCCTCACATGCCCTTATATCTAAACTTGGAAATTCCAAGCACTAGTCAAGAACCTACTTTAGCTCCTATTCCAACTCCTAGAAATCAAATTTCAAATGAAACTTTTACTTCATCCTCTAGTGCCTCAAATGAACTACAAGAAGTTATGAAACAATTACAAAATTTAGGCAATGAGTTGGTTACACTCAAGAGGTAGCAAGCCCAAAGTTTTAGGCCTTCTTATCAGTCTCAAGCTTAGCCTAATAGGCCACCCAATCTAGCTAAAAATAAAAATCAAGTAAGTCCTCCTGCCAATAGACCATTTCAGCCCTATAATCCCAATGTTGCATCTGCCTCTAAAGCCTTAGTGCCAGTGCAAAATAATATGGCTCAAGAGTATGATTGGTTTTTTCCCATAAAATGAAGCTCAAAACCAATCTATGTGTTTCAAAGGTTCTTTGAACCAAGCCCTTGATCATGATAACAACTGGCATGTAGAGAGTGAGGTGAGTCAAGAAACAAACCAACAACAAGGGATATCTCAACAAGATATAACTCCAAATGAGACCACACTTCTAAATTGGCAGGACCTGAGGATATTTTTGTGGTATGAATCAAGTCACCTTCTCATAGTGTAGTCAGTTAACACATGGTCAAAGAAAAGGAATACTGGTAAAGGGAAGTCATTAGATCTAAGTCATTCACAACCTTCCATCACTCCATAAGGTGCTAGCAAGTAAAATGCAGTTCCAAACATGTACAAGGACAGCCCAAGTACCACCTTCTCGACTAGCTCAAATACCAACTATTGTAGCCCATGTACAAGAAAAGAATGTGCAGACTAAAGTCGGCAGAAAAGAGATGCTTCATCCCCATTTAACATCATTGAATAAATGAAGAAGACCAATGTGAACATATCTATGTGGGAGTCACTATCCATCCTATGACCAAAGGGATCTACTAGAAGCTGCCATGAAGAATTGGTCAACTCTCAAATCAGCCAGGCTCATATGCAAGAGAAGGTACTCACAAATGGCACTCAGCCTGAAGGGAAATCATGGATGAAAACAAGGTAAAAATTTGAAGCCCCATCCATTCTATGTTTCATTGATAATTGGGGATAAACTAGTACATAATTGTATGAGTGATTCTGGGGCAAGTAGTTTTGTGATGCCCAAGAAAATAGCTAATCAGCTGGGCCTATCCAATATGAATTCATATCCAAGGGGGTGGTGCAATTAGATGGGACAACAATAGCCATAGTTGGGAGTAATTAAATATTTGAGCCTTACTTTACATGCATTCCCCAATGTCACTATTTTGCAAGATGTGTTGGTGATAGATTTGCCACCACTTTTTGCCATATGTTTTGTCAAGGGATTTCACAGCTAGAATTGGAGGCTACCTATCTACTGATTGGTCACACATGCTATTTTAGGAATAAGGTATGGATCCAAGGCCACAATCAGGTCTGAACCTATTGCAAACTTTCACATTGAGCCTCATACTCCAAGCCCAATCAATACCAACTGTTCAACATTTAATCAAGAGGATTATCCAAGCACACATGAAAGCTGACACCAAATTTGGAAGCATTACTATATTTGACTCTTGATGAATGGGAAATCAAGGTACATGCTTTTTATCCCTACAAGGAAATAGAGGAATTTGAACTAGGAGTCTATTACATGCATGAAGAAAATCAGCCTCTTCCTAGCATCACTAAGCCAGACCATAAAGATGATAATGAGGTATGGAATTTATTTCTTTGATGGATCAAGAAGTAGAAAAGGTGCAAGATGGGGCAGCTATTCTTGTTTCACCTTAAGGCATTAAGTATTATTCAGCTTTTAGATTTCATTTTTCATGTCCTAACAACACTGCTTAATATGAGGCTTTGATACGTGGATTACATTGGTCAAGGAAGAGAGGCATAAAAAATTTACAAGTCTTTGGTGATAGTGAGATGATTGTTAACCAAGTTAAAGGACAGACATGCTTGCCAAGAATGACCTACTCAAAAGTTATAATAACAGGGTGTGGGACCTCATTAAGGGTTTTGAGGGATTTGGCATCAACTCCATTCCTAGGAAAGATAACCAAGCTGCTAATAGGTTTACAATAGTTAGGAGAAACCTTTGATGTTGTGGAGAGTATCAAGGAGAGATAAAATGCAGCCAAGAGATCCATGTGATCATGAGGCCATCTGTTCCAGAAAATAATGCAATTTGTCAAGTGTTTGAAAGTGACCAACAAATCATCAATTTCTTGCAAGAAGAAGCTGAGTTCTCAGCCAAAAATCAAGAAAAGTTAGAACAGCGGTATGGTGATCAAGTGGTATAGCTGAGAACAAATAAACTACCAAAAGGAATTGTCACTTTGGAGTCCATTTTTAATCCTAATGATCAATTTAGGAAAGGGAAAGAAAACATCCAATTCAAGGGAGAATATTTAGTTCCCATCTCAGTGGGAGAAGGTAAATCACTTCAAATTGGTAAAGTGGCAACTGAGCAAGAAAGGTATGAGTTCAAGAAACTTTTCCAAGAGTTCTCGGATGTATTTTCTTGGAGCTATGAAGACTTGAGAGGTTTTAATCCCAAGCTAACTCAACATACAATTGAATTGGATCCAAGTGCTAAGCCCATCAGGAAAAAATAAAGGCCAGTCAATCCACATATGGAGCCTCTCATGCAGAGGGAATTGAATAAGTTAATAGAGGAAAGTATCATATTTCCCATCAAGCATTCTAGTTAGGTATAAAACTTGGTTCTAGTTAGAAAGAAGAGTGGAGAAATCAGACTATGTGTAGACTTTAGAGATTTTAATAGAGCATCCCTCAAGGATCATTACCCACTTCCCTCTATGGAGAAAATTTTGCAAGTTGTTACTGGCTCTGAGAGGTTTTCATTGCTGGATGGCTATTTAGGGTATAATCAGATCATGGTAAAGGAGGATGATCAGTTCAAGACTACCTTCACCACCAAATGGGGAACTTAAGCATATAGAAAAATGCCATTTGGGTTGTCTAACGTTGGAGCTACCTTCCAAAGGGAAATGGATATGGCATTCAGTGGATTGATCAAAAAAATGGTGTTGATATATCTAGATGATATTACTGTATTTTCTAAAAGTGCAGCAGATCATCTCTTTCATTTAAGACAAGTGTTCCAAAGATGTAGAAGATTTGGGGTATCCTTGAACCCTAAGAAATGTATTTTCCTAGCTCACAAGGGAAATATCCTAGGCCACATTGTTTCCAAAGAAGGATTATCAATTGATCCAGAGAGGGTTGAAGCAATAAAAGCACTGCCATTACCAAGTCATAAGAATGCCCTTCAAAGTTTCTTGGGAAGAATCAATTTTGTTTGAAGGTTTGTTCCAGATTTTGTAGGCCTTTTCAAGCCAATAACCATAATGTTGAAGAAAGGTATGGCTTTCAAATGGGCAGCTGAAGGTAAGGCAAGTTTTGAGGCAATCAA
Organism: Taxus chinensis; assembly: GCA_019776745.2. Lineage (NCBI taxonomy): Eukaryota > Viridiplantae > Streptophyta > Pinopsida > Cupressales > Taxaceae > Taxus > Taxus chinensis. The sequence goes on along the minus strand of CM034152.1, from coordinate 442,775,153 downwards.
AGAGGCTATCTCACAAGCTCCAACTCTCATTATCCCATATTTCTCCAAGGATTTTATCCTTTATGCATTTGGAGATGATGATACAATCTATACAATTTTAGTACAGCAGAACAAAGAAAATGCAGAGTAGCTAATTTCCTTCTTTAGCCAAATCCTGGAGGACTATGAGGTGAGATATTCTTTCATTGAGAAACATGTTCTTGCAGTGATTAGGAGCTTGAATAAATTTAAGAATCTAGTTTCAAATAACAAGGTTCAACTACTGGTTTCTCATGTGGGAGTTAAGGACTTCCTCCTCAACAAAGACCTAAATGAAAAACGTGCACGGTGGATTACTTGTGTCATGGAGTATGACATTGAGATCAAAGTCACCAAGTTGGTCCGAGGAAAAGGATTATGTGAACAACTGGTCTTGAGCAAATCAATGGAAGCAAGCAATGAGAAGGATGTTGTTTTGGTGTTGCAAGACAACCAAGAACAAAGAGGTTTTCAAGAAGAGAACGATGGTGTACTCACTCTTTGTTAGACCCAAGACTTAGTGCATTTCCTACAAATATACCTATGCCCTCCAGAGATGAACAAAACCAAGAGAAGGAACTTCAGATTGCAGGTTGTCCCATATGCACTTGTTGATGGTGTTTTGTTCAAGAAGGATGGAGTGCTGCTGAGATGCATTGGGACAAACCAAATTAATAGAATGCTAGAAGAGTTCCATGGTGGATCAATTGGGGCCCCTTTGCTCCAAGAGTGATAGCCCTCAAGATTATGAAGGCTGGCTATTATTGGCCCAAGATTTTTCGAGATTGTTATGCATGGATCAAGAGATGCAAAATTTGTGCATTCTTCATAGGCAAGGAGAGATTAGCTTCCCTTACATTGCACCCAATTTCAGTTGACCAACCATTCATGTAATGGGGTTTGGACTTCATTGGAGTCATTAACCCAAACTCAATCCAAGGACACAAGTGGATTCTAACAACAACAGACTACTTCACCAAATGGACTGAGGCAGTAGAACTTAAAGAAGTAAATGAATCTAGCATTCTAGACTTCTATGAGGGGATATTAACCAGATTTTGTATACCTGCCACTATAATATTAGATAATTCCTTAGCATTCATAGGATCAAAGGTAACTGAATGTGCTGTTAAAAATGGGATTTATCTTAGCACTTCATCAAATTATTACCCTCAAGGTAATGGCCAAGATGAGTCTACCAACAAGAACTTGTTAAAGATCATCAAGAGGACTCTTGATGAAAATCAGAGGACTTGACACACCAAGTTGAAATCAGCCTTATGGGATGATAGGATAACTCCCAAGAGGTCTACTAGTAACTCTCTGTTTAGACTTGTTTATGGAAGAGAGGCAATCTTGCCCATGTCACTTGAGTTGCCAACATTGGAATTCATGAAGCAATTAGAGTTGTCAGAGTTTGAACCCATGGAGGTTAGATATGCAGAATTGATGGAGCTCCAAGAAATCAAAGAGCATGCAGCCCAAACAATGGAGAAGGACCAAGCCTTGGTCAAGAAGACCTGTGATAAGAAAACCAAGGCTAGAACCTTCCAAGTTGGAGATTTAGTGTCAAAATGGGATGTAGACCGAGAAACGCTAGGAAGGAATTCAAAGTTTGATGCCATTTGGAGTGGACCTTATATGGTCACAAAATGTAAGAACAACAATGCCTTCCAATTGTCTACACTGGATGGTGAAGAACAACAGATTCCAATTAATGGAATCCATCTAAAGCATTTCCACTAGAAGGAAAACTCTCCACCTTGTACATATTAGCTTATATTTTTATTCCTCCAAGTGCTTGGGCACATTTTTTTGTTGTTGCTTAGTTTTCCTTTTCCCTAAGTGCCTTGGCACAAGCTTGATGTCCCAGGATGCATTTTTACAGGCCATGTTCTAGATCAAGTGTTGATTCTACTCTCACATTTTCCTTCTTGAAAATTTTCTAATGAGTTGGGAGTACCAAGTAATTAATTTGATGACCCCATGCCCAATGGATTGCTTCAGGCAACTAGTAACTTCATCCAGCAGGTAGATGACCCCTTTGAGTCACCAAAATTGTTATCCAAAATAAGCCCCTTGCTCTTTTTTGGCTAACTTCCTTTCATTTCTTCCTTCCTTGTGCCTCAATTAAATTTTTTCACTTTTCAGGCACTCAAAATTTTCTAGAAATGTTTTCATTGGATAAAGGATCTCCTCAGCTTTCCAGAAAGGTAAATTTTTCTTTCTAACTCCTTTTATTTTGCAAGTTATGGCTTGGCGGAGTTTGGGAGGGAAATTTTCCCTAGGGATTTGTCTGCGTGGCGGTGGAATGGTGGGGAGCGGAGGTAAATTTGAAATTTTCACCAAGATTTAGTCAAGGCTCGCAAAGGAAAATTTTGGCCTGAAGGCCCATGAGCCAATGGGAAGGTGACACATGTCTGGGATGCCATCAAAGGTCAGACTGGCGGGAAGAAGTTAGAAAAAATTCCAAAGTTGGCGTAAAAGGGAAATCTCGGCCCGAAGGCCCGCCAGTGAATCAAAACATGATACGTGTCCTCAGACTAGTGGGACGAGGAAGCATGGGGGGAATTTTCCATTTTTCCAAAGTGTGGAAAATGGCGCAATAAAACTCCGCCCCCAATGGCCTACGCCAATCAGAGCATGCCACGTGTCCATGTGGCCGACAAAAATCTTAAGGCGGGCCCATAGAGGGAAAAGAGTTGTTTTAGGTCCACACCAATAGGGAGACACCACATGTCCTATTCAGTCTAAATGGTTGGAGTCAATGAAAAATCAGAAGCCCACCCCCACCAGTGAATAAAAAGATGACATGTGGCAGAGCGCGGGGCGCCAATGGAAAATGTTCCAAAAAATCCAAAAAGGCATAAAATTGATCAAATGGTCCCCACATCCAATTAGGATGCACCACATTGCATCAGAGTGGTGGGGGCAGAGATTTTTGGGGAAATTTTCTCAAATTTCAAAAAGGGTAAAATTTTAAACTTTCATCCCACCAACCCATTTTTGGCTCTTTTTTGCCCTAAATCTTTAAAGGGGCATAACTTTTGACCCAGAGCTCATATTTTCATGTTCTTGGTATCATTGGAAATATGGTGAAATTATCTACATGATGGAGGGCCTAGTTTTGTATTTTGATGGATAATTGTGAGAAAAAATGGAGAAATTTCCCTGGCACGGAAAAAATGTAGAATTGACTTTCAACCACCAAATTTAATGAAGTATGGTTGTTTTTGGATCTGCAGAACAAGGTACTTCTAAGTATGGGTTCTTTCATGAAGCCCATCACTTTACAGGTGAAATTTGAGGAATCTGGTTGGTGGTTGAATTCATAAATCCATTTTTCCCACTTTTTTTACTTTCTCTCTTTTTTCTTGACCATTAAAAGCCAGATTTGGCTCATTTGTAAAGGGTTGGACATATTTTTCTCTGCAAGCTCTCTTTTCTTCCTCAGCAGGTGGATTTGTAGAGTTCCATACCTCTCATATAGACTATAGCACATTGTTTTGCCTCCTGGCCATTGTAATGCATTTTATTGAACTTGGGAATGATAATGTATGTTCTGTGATTGATTTTTCCAATCCTTTCATGTGTTTATCATTGTCTTTGATCTCTCATTACATTCTAACAATTTGTGCATATTTTTTGTTGTATTTCTTATGATCTGTATAAATATTTCAAAGTAGATGTTCACCACTCCCTTGGTGTATCACCACTTTCAATTAGTTTTATTTCTTCTACATTCTTTATCTATGTACCCTTGGAATTTAGAGTAGGGTCTAGTATTGAACCTCTACAAAGTTCATGTATACACCTGATCATAGGAGTGAAGGAACTAACCTTTAATCTGGAAGGTCTTTTCCCAGTTTTTGTAAGTCCCAAACTTGGGGGAAAGGATTCAATGTTGTGCAATCACACTGGATTCCCATTATCAAACTAGAAATATGAGGAAACATCTGAAGAGTGCTGCTGATTTACACTAACAAATACCTTGTAGAAAATAAAACTAATTTAAAGTTGAAGTGCCTTGGATCTGACAATGGTGGTGAGTACTACAACAAGGTTTTCAATTATTATTGTTCAGTGAATGAAATACAAAAAGAAAGAATGGTTCCTAGAACTCCATAGGAGAATGAGTGGTAGAAAGAATGAGCATAACTATTATGGAACGTGCTATAAGCATGAGGATACATGTTGTATTACCCTTGTAGTTTTGGGCAGAAGTAGTGGATATAATAGTAGCTTTGATCAACCATGACCCCTCAAGTGCACTTAATGGTGGAATACCAGAAGAAACATGGACTAGAAAAGAGGTAGATCTTTATTTTCTTTGAGTATTTGGTTCAGAATATTTTTTACATGTTGATAAATAAAATAGGATGAAGTTAGATGCTAAATCCAAGAGATGCACTTTCATTGGTTATGGTTTTCAAATTTAGAAGATGATAAGATTGTTAGGATTCATAACATTGATTGGAATGAAAAGAGAATGTACAGGGATTAGGTTTTGGTACCCAAGAATGAACTAGTGAAGCATTTTTTGAGAAAAGTGCATTCTCAGATTTAAAACAAAAATCCACAGACACTGGCGTTGGTCAAGGTGACCGGTGTCAATCAGAGCTAAAACGGTGTTGGTTAGGTGAACCAACGTCGGCTATAGTGAAACCGATATCGGTTCTAGGTGACCAGCATCGGTCACTATTAGATTTGGACACGAATGTCCAGGAGCTCTAAAATGAGCCTCAGACACCCCAAATTTCTATAAGAAGGTCTCAAAGAGTAACTAAAACTCCATTATTTTATATTTTATTGATTGATAGTGGTGAACCAAAAAGTTTTGAAGAAGCAATACATTAGGATACCCACATTCAATGGGAACATGGCATGGATGAGGAGATGGATTCCTTGAAATAGAACTAGACATGGGATTTTTTCAAGTTTTCAGTAAGTAAAAGGACATTGCAGAATAAACGGGTTTACAAGACCAAGGAGGAAGAGGGTGGATAGAAAAGATACAAAGCAAGGCTTGTGGCAAAAGGGTTCGTGCAAAAACCAGGTATTGATTTTGGTGATATATTTTATCCTATTGTTAAAAGTATTTCCATCAGTATTGCTCTGAGTTTAGTTGCAGTATAATATTTGCACTTATAACAACTTGATGTTAAGACAAATTTCCTTCATGGTGATTTGGAGGAGGAGATCTATATGAATCAGCCGCTTAGTTATGAAGTCAAGAGTAAGGAGAAACATGTGTGTAGGTTTAAAAAGAGTTTGTATGGACTCAAATAAGCTCCAAGGTAATGATATATGAGGTTTGAAAATTTTATGCATGATCATGGTTATATGAGATGTGGATCTGACCATTGTGTTTATTTCAAGAAGCTTGAAAATGGAAGCTTTATTATTTTGTTACTGTATGTGGATGATATTCTTATTGTAGGATATAGTATGCAAGACATTGGTGAGTTTAAGGAAAAGTTATCTCACACATTTGCAATGAAGGATTTGGGAGCTATAAAGAAAATCCTTGACATGCAAATTCGAAGAGACGTGAAGAACGGGAGATTGTATTTGTCTCAGGAGGATTATATCAATAAGGTGTTGAAAAGATTTAAAATGTAGGATGTAAAACCTGTAGGTACACCTATGGTTGGACACTTTAAATTGAGAAAAGATAAGTGTCCTACATCACATGAGGAGGTCAAGTAAATGGTAGGAGTTTCATATGCTTCAGAAATTTGAATTCTTATGTATGTTATGGTTTGTACCAGACTAGATATTGCACAGGAAGTGGGAGTTATGAGTAGGTTTATGGACAATATAGGTAAAGAGAATTGGAAAGTAGTCCAATGGATTCTCAAGTATTTGAGAGGGACATACAACTTGTAATAATTTTATGGAGGTTCATATACTACTTTGCAGGGCTATGTTGATTCAACTATGGCTGGAGATTTGAATGCTAGGAGAAGCACCACTGGATATGTATTTATAGTAGGTGGGATAACAATTAGCTACATTTTGAGATTGCAGAAAGTTGTGGCCTTGTCTACTACAAAGGTTGAGTATGTTTCAGTTACATAGGCTAGAAAATAGCTGATATTAGTGAGTAGGTTCATAAAAGAGTTGGGAAAGGAGAAAGAGGATTTTAGATTATAAAGTGATAGTCAAAGTGTAATTCATTTGGCAAAGAACTCAACATTTCATTCAAGAACGAGACACATTCTGTTGAGATATCACTTCATATGACAATTATTGGAGGATTGACAGCTGAAGTTAGAGAAAATTCATATGAATGAGAACTTTGTGGATATGCTAATGAATTCGTTGGATAAGTTGGAGCTACACTCCACTTCTATTGGTCTTCAAGTTTGAGACTTGAAGAGGGAGAAATAAATCCAAGAGAGGAACCAATTATGGAATTGTGTAGGATAGTGCAACAATTTATCTCCAAGTGGGAGATTGTTGAGATTGTGGATTTGAATTGCTTCACAAAGGAGCTCATTTACAACTTGCAAGTTTACGTAGTAACTGACATCAGTTGGCTGACTGACATAGGTCACCTAGCAGACCAACCGACATTGGTTACTTGTGTGTGATTATTTATATTTAAGTCACAGGAATTAGATCTAATCTTGGTTATAAAGTTGATCTAATGATTATAAATGAATGGCTAAAGTGTGCTAAGTTTTATAGGATTATATAAGCTAGGAAACTAGGGTTAGAGGTAAGAATAATCAGTAATATTTGGGAGAATTGTAAGAAGGAATTCTTGGAGAGAGCTTAGAGAAGCTTGTGAGAGGAAAATTATTATACATCGTGTAAGGTGTGGAACTGTACAACCTCTAGAATAATATATTGGTTGTTTCTTGGTGGACGTAGCCGACACTGGGTGAACCATATTATATCTTGTGTATTTTCATCTATTGGTTATTTTCGTGTTTATTTCTTGTATTCTTTACTCTGATATGTGTGTGTGTGTGTGTGTGTGTGTGTGTGTGTGTGTGTGTGTGTGTGTGTGTGTACAACTGGTTTGGTCTAATCCCAACAACATTTATAGATAGTACAATTCCTTCATAAAGAAAAGGTTCTATAGAATATTCCTTATATGGTATTTTAAGGTTATCGATCAATCCTAAAATGTCTCATTCATTAGATCGAGCTCAATTGAATCATTTTATTGGTGCTTAGCTGAAATGGGTGGATTAAAGACCACATGTAGATTCCAAAAACTATGTCAAATTTGATAGGTGATTATTTCAGTCATAGATATCATCAAGGAACTGAATGGAAGAGGTCCCATAAGAATGCAATGTTATACAACTGCATACGTGTTTGACATTTCCATGAGTACATCATTGCTTTGTTTACACTTCTATAACAATGGGAAAACATTGACAACTTTGATTAAGCATTAATGATCTACATAGAGTACTACACAACATTACTACACCAAGCATGTGCAATTCTATTATGTACCATGAATTTTTATGTGAGGTAGCTTGTAATAAGCTTATGCATTAAAGTATGGTATTATGTGAATTTCAAATAATAGAAAAAATAAAAGAGTTTTGTGTGGCTTCCGTAAAATGGATAATAAAGTGGATATTTGTGCATGTTTCTTTGGAGTGGCAAGGTATTGCATACTAAAATTACACAATGTCATTGAGAAAAAAATAATTTACTAAGACCAAGTGTTTTTGATTGATGCAAAATTATACATGTACCCAATTTCTCAGCATCACATACTATATGCAAATAAATAGAAATATATATTTTTATCAAAAAAATCAACATGACTTACAATATTTTTTAAAACAACCTAAACCTTAAAATACACCCTGAAACTCTTTTCAAATAACAAATTTACCTCACATTGGATACTTATCTCTGATTGCGCATTTGGTCTTTCACCTTTATATTTTCAATTACTTACATTTGATCTTATATCATTACAAGTTCCATGTAATTTAAGGATTTTGCAAGAAAGGGGATCTTGGTGAATACTTTGGAAAGCATTATGATTATAAATATAATGAATATGTTTATTTGTTGTACTTTTTATGTATACATTGTAACATTTGTAAAATGTACTTTTTAAGTTTGACCAATGAATATCATGAAATTTGGGATTGAAATATCAGTAGTACATGTCACATCCATAAATATCATATTTAGGTTTTGAAGACACTCAAATGAATAGGCAGTTGTTGTCACATATGAGATAACATTTATATGGATTTGATTTGTTGTAGTTAACAGTGTGACATGTTTTTGGAGTAAAACATTATTATTAGTATTTTTTTCCGAGAACTGATATTGTGGATTTACATTACAATGTGTATTATTATTTATATATTTTGTTTCAATTGATATGATTAAATGAAATGGATAATGCAATGGGAATTTTCATGTGCATGTGTGCAGGTGTTCTTTGGAGCAAGAAAAGGTATCATCAAGGAGAGATGGGAAGATATGGATAATGGTTATAGATAGAGATGTGCCATTTGTGATTCAACACATGTGCAATAGTGTTAAAAACCATAAATGAAGCCATGGATTCCCTTTTAAAATGATTTAATCATGTTTTTAGATGTTTCTCCATTTATAACGGGTTAGTGATTCAATAAAATATGAAATCAATGACTAAGACAACTGATATATAATGAAATACAGATGCTAGGTAATTTATTTTATTTTTTTATGAAAGAAAATACAAAAGATAGAGCACTTATCTTGATTTCACTTATCTTGAAGTGTTTCTGTACTGGAGAATGCGATAGAATAGAAACACAAATAATCACAATTCCACTCAGAAAAATGTATATGTGCTAAAAACTACTGGAATTGGGCACATGGATAGGAGTAGGGGCACCTGCGGGTGCCCTAGACCTTTGGTGGGCACTATAGCCTGTGAAAATCTTAGGATCTAGTTTCAACACTATCGCTAGGGTTTCACATTTATTCATCAATGATCAATTTAAAGTCACACTTTGACTACGGGAGTACCTATGAATCTGAAATACAAATATCATCCTATAAAAAAACCTTAAAAAGACATCAAATCCTGAAAAAGAAATATGAAAAATGAGGGGTCATATTTTCCTCAACTGTGAACTAGTGAATGTATTAGTGAGCACTGCACTACATCTCAGACCCAATGTAATTCTATGTGATTGTGTGTGTAATAGTACTCCTAGTTTTCCCTTGCACCAATTACACTAAGATAGCAGGTGGTAGCTAGATAAAATGAAAATGTTTGGGATGGAAAAATGAACTTCCCCTTCCTATGTAGTGTGTATTCATAGTAATGAGCCCAAAATGTAGTCCCTTTGATATGTAGATAGATATCCCTTGATAGGAATTTCCCTCCCTTATTATGGTATGTATGTTGTGTTTATAAGGATATCCTACTTGAATTTCATCACTAATGACCCGACATGCCGACTAGTACCTCGGGGTATGAGTGGGAAAAACAAAAAGACCGACCTCAAGTGTCAAAAAATAAGATAAAAAATAAAGAGGACAAGGGCACCCAGGATGGAAAGGAGCATCTAGGCGCTAGTGTCGAAAGACAACTAACAAAAAATGTGTAAATACTGAGAGACAAGGATCCTTGTAACCTGACCAAAACTGGGTATTTGAGTGACACATGTGAAAGATAAAAGCAATAGAAACACACAATACAAGTGGATGGAATAGGAAGTGAGTCATTAATAAATACTTTTCTTACACAAGATCCATATATAAAACAACATACTTAGTGGTATAATAAATAGTAGTAAGTGCATGATTTTGCGTCTATATTTTCCTCCCCTTTATGTTACTTGAATGACATTCAAGTTGTGTAAAGGAAGTAATGAAAATACCTGAGAAGATTCTAGAGAATCCCTATTGTGGAAGTATGTGTAGATGTTGTATAAGTAGACGTAGAATAAGAACATATAACATGGTGAAACATGGATCAACGTGTTGATCCATGTGGCATAAAGATAGATGGAAAATTGTTATGAGGATCACTAAGAAATATTGATGATTTCAATTTTGAGTGATTGGAGATTTCGATATTATCATTGATGGGGTTTTTTTGGGGTAGGGAAGGATCAGTTCCCAACCCAATTTATGTGTGTGAAAACCTGAGGATTTGGGCATCTTACCACAAGAGGAAGAGTGTAGGGAGAGAGGCCTATTTTTACATTCCAAATTTAACTACATCCTTAAAAGGTCTATCCATTACAGATGGAAAAAGACCAAATTTGTTCATTTTGATAATTTTCAATCAAATGTGAATAACCCATATAGGAGCAATATTGGAAAGGAAATGAATTCTCATTGTCCCCAGTCCAAGGGTGCTGCAATATGTGTGAGATGGGTTCCATGTTAGGTCATCTATAAGTAATATAAAATGTGGAGATAACTTCCCATGTTAGGTCATCTTGGAAAGTGGTGATGTAACTCCCCAGTTAGGTCATCTGGGAGGAAAAATAATGCATTGTGTTGGGTTGATTGATTGATGTGGTTTACAAGAATTGTGTTGTTGAGATTTTGAATGTTTTGATTGATTACTCCTAGAGATATTTTACCCTTGTTGCCCCCATATTAGTTCATTAGGGGGAATTTGTAGAAAATGGTGTGAGATGTCGCGTGATGTATGAGAATTTTTTTGATAATGACAAATTATAAATGTAGAATGGTCATGTAATGGTGTGAGAGGAATTATAGGATGACCCCTATTATATGCCCCCCTTTTGGTGAAAGGGAGGGTGACGATGATAATTATCATTGAGCTGAAAATAAATGTGTATTGACGTAATTGTGATTGTAGATTTCATAAAATTGAGTGTATATTGAGTTGAATTTGTATCGAGTGTGAATATAGTGTCTGTGGAATGTATATGATACTATAGTAGGCATATTTATGAAGATAATGGTGCAAATAGAAGAATAATCAAGGTATTAATTCTCAATATATGAGAAAAACCATGTGATGCGTATTAGTTAGAAGAATGAGGGAAAATAGTGATAATATCAAGGTAGGCAATTGAGAGTTACTATAAATAGTAACATAAAAAAGTGAATAGGTATTTCATTTGAATATTGTACGAGTGTGATTTTAAGATTTTTGTGTGTGAGGATGTCACAAGTGAGAGCACTGTGATTGAGTTAATTTGTAGATAGTGGTGGCAGATGTGGCGTCATGAACGACATCTCAGATAGTAAGTGTGATATTTTTTGAAAATTTGTGTTAAAAATTAGGTTGTTTCTCATTAATTTTTACTGAAAAATTGGATTTTTAATCTTTCTTTTTCATTTTTTCCCTAGGAAATAATGGCGAAGGTGCTATTAACCTTCTGGAAACAAACGTCCTAGCCATGGGCACTAGCAACCTACTTCTGGGCACTTGAAGTCCTGCTAAAACGCACTAGCAACTTAGAAGGCTACGGTTGAGCCCAGAGTGTTGCAAATGTGAAAATTGAAGCTTGTTGATTTTATTGGTAGGCATTTTTGCATGTATATGATGTATTGATGTCATGTTTGTTGTTGTTTTGCATTGTGAAAATGAGATATTCATTCGCGAGGGTTCTGTGGTGGTTGTCATTTGAGTACGTTATTGGGGTTCAGGTTTTCAGAGGATGAGTGGGATGTTCTAGACCGTTCCGTCTTGTGACACATAGTGAGGATGGGGTATGTGCCCACATAATATGTTGATGATCACCACATTCTATGAGAGATGGTGTGCAGAATACTTTCTACATTTTTGTTACCTGCCAAAGAGATGACATGTGGCATTGGAGGATGTATATCACATATTGCGGTTGTCTGTTATTGGTGATAGGGTTTATGTGATGGATATAGATGATGCACAGAGACAGATGAAGGTCCATTAGGTGGTACTTTAGAGGGATGTAGAGTTCACACTGAGGTCAACATCAGTCTTGGATGCTATATTGAGGTCATGGGTTCCGTGATTGCAAAATTTTATTATTGTTGTTATTGCTTCCTCATGGTTACAGTGGAGGGTGGTGGTGTAGACATCTTGTATAAGATGCATGATATTTTACATCATATAGAGGAGGATGGGATGAGATATTCTTGGGAATGATTTGTATTAGCCCATTTATACCTAGGGACTTATACATGTTCATATGAGGAGGAGCATGAGGGTGGAATAAGTGCCACCGCATTTTGTTACATGTGTGGGATTACGAGCATATTGCATAGTATTTAGGCCAATTTTTGGGCCTTACATGGAGAGCAGGTGTAGACTTAGATATTTTTTATGTGAGTGGTGGGTAGGTGTGTGGGGTAGGAAGATGGATACTGATATGTGTGTGTGTGTGTATGTGTGTGTGTGTGTGTGTGTGTGTGTGTGTGTTGGATCCCATGGGGCTATTGGACATTATCTAGAGGCCATATCGTGACTATGGTGGATGGTACCAAGGATGTAGTGGAGTTTTGATGTATTTCAACAGACTATGTTGATAGAGGATTAGTTTTCTAGGGGTTGACCGAGTTATTTCTAGGATCAGAGCATGTATCACAACAATTTTGCATATCTTAGGATGTGCCCCAGAGTCTTATATATGGCTGAGAGACTATGAGGGCATCAAAGAGCACGAGAGAGAGAGAGAGTAGAGAACAAGGCACACATGGGCAAAACTAGTACCCCTTAGACCAGAGGAGTCAGATGCGGCCATAGAGCCAATATAGGTGGATCGTGGGAGGTTGTACAAAGGAGTATAGTGTATGGTGGGTAGTGCACCGATGGGTGCTATTATATGTAGTATTTTTAGATGCTGTGGGAGCACCATCTAATAGGTATTGGAGGAGACAGTGCATGACACCTTCCTATGGTGGTGATTATGTGGTAGAATGTGCAATAGCAGAGTGTGAGTATATGTGTATTACAAGTTGTAGATTGTCACTAATTTTTTTTTAGTTCATCATTTTGTGCATATGAATTGATGCAATTTTTTTTGTATTATTACAGGGGATCATTATTGGTAATTGATTTTAGACACTTCAGATCCACATCTTGACGACATGTAATATTCCCACCAATGTTCTTATCAATTGGAGGTGAGATGCTAGAGTCGGTTCGATGCCATTGCGGGTGAACATTCTCATCTATTTGATCTAGTGGAAATGATGGTGGATACTTGTATTGTGTTTTTAAGATGAAAGGCATGAGGTAAGAAAGGATATACAGAAAGCTGAGAGAGGCTACGGGTGGAGGATCCCTAGCACATTTATTTATAAGGTTCATGGAGATACAAGGTCATTTTTCATAGCATTCAATTGAGCTTACTTTATTACATAGGAAATTAGAGAGGTATAGGGCCATGACCAACAACATATATAGAGTGGTGAAGCTTCTAGTTCTAGAGATCCCGTAGTTATATATAGTGATAGTGATGATGATGTATGATATGCATTTATGTAGTGATATATGAGGTATTGACCCCCAGTGTTGGAATTTTTTTAACTATGATTTTGATTGATGTGTGTGTGTGTGTGTGTGTGGACGATTGGAATATTTGTGTTGTATTGATGTTTATTTATGTGTGCTACTATGATTGATGTTCGTATGTGGATGTGTAATTTTTTATTTACATAGTGTAAATGATTATGTGATATATATGATGATGAGTAATGATGTGACAATTTGATTATATGTATGATTGAAGATAGATAGGATGTGATGAGAATAAATGTTTATGCTATATAGAATGATAGATAAAATGAATGAATCATGAGATGATGTGAAAAATATGTATAACATTGTATAGTATTATATGTAAGATGAAGAGGGGGAAAGAGTGATGCCCTTGGTGTGTGTGTGGTCAGATGAGGTTCATTTGTAGAAGACCCCTCAGCAGTCACATATGAATTATAGAACATGAGTGTGTCGTCAAGAAGTGATATAGTAGTGTAAGCTAGATAGATATATCTATATAATGTGTAGCACAAATATATTATGAGGTTATTATGATAACATATCCCTCAACAGTCATGTAAGAACTGTAAGATCACAAGTGCGTCATTAGGGGGTAACGTGAGAAAATCACCTACTAAATACCAAGTGGGTGTAGAGTGGTGGAAGCATCTAGAGTGTAAGAAGCATGAGTGTATGAACCAAACTGAATGTTAAATGAGATGGTTCTAATGATGGGTGATGCAGTGATTAGAAGCACATATGGTGATAGAATAGGCAACCAATGTATAGTAGAAGCACTGCATTGAGGATGAGCTGGTGCAACGATAGATGGAGAGTGTGCATAAATAATAACCTATAGTGGTGGATGAATAGTGAACTTAGGAGAATGTGTAGGAGATAAGTGAACTGAAGTAGATGCACCCTTGCATGGAATTGGAGACATAAACCACTCACAAGAGTGGGTCCAAAGGAAATAACACTCTTGTATTCTAATTGTTGTAATCGATCATGAAGGGCACAAAAGTTATTTTCACGATGGCCATTAATGTGATGATAGTTACAATAAGTTTGATCACGTTGTCATTGCAAGAGATGAGGTGGGTGATTTTGATTAGAAGGTAAGAAAATCAAGTGCTTATCAAGCAAAGCACGCAACACGTCATGAGGCCTAACGTCATGAGAAAAAATTAATGGCTCCCATGGAGGATATTTAGGTGGAGATTAATGTGGTGGAGGAGATGAAGCACACTTATATGATGGAGAAGACTATATTTTCTTATAGGGTGGAGGATATGGAGACCTAAGAGGATGTTGAAAATATGGAAGAGGAGAATAAATAGACAATGCAACACTAGGAGGAGGATCTATGACATGTGTAGTAATGATATCTTGTTCTAAATAAATGAATTTATAACATAAGAGTGAATGATTCACATGTATCATATTGAAAGTGATGATTTAAAGCAGGAATAAAGCCATGACAAAAGATTAATTGCTTTTCTAAATCAATCGGATGAAATACTAATTGATGCATGTAAGCATTGAAATGTAAAATGTAATCAATAATAGGTTTTTTCTTTCCCTGATGTAAGTCGGGTAAGTGATCATGTGTGACTCTAGTGCCATTGTTAAGTATAAAGTGTTGAAGGAAGGCCTCTTCCATATCACAATAGGTACTAATGGATCCAAAGGGTAAATGTGTTTACCATTGAATAATGTCATTAGTAAGACTATGAAAAAAATATTTTTGCAATAATATATCATTGGAGTATGAAGCCATAGCTAGATGATAATTCTTGACATGCAAATATGGATTTCCAATACCATAAAATCATGAAAATGTAGGCATTATGAAATCCTTAGGATATGATTAATTGTGAATATTTTTAAAATAGTATTTCCATGTAAAGAATTATTATTGATAGAAGCATAATAGGCCTTGCTTTCAAGATTGAGAGATTGGAATTGATATTGTAATTGCCCAACATGCACAAGTGATAAAATTTCATGTGAAGGAATGGTAGAAGATGTGAATGGGTTTTTGAGTAGTTTAATCTTGCCATTATGAGTGATTATAGGGATGTCAATAGAAGAAGTGGAAGATGTCAATGCTAAGGGAACACTAGATGTAGGTGCCAAATAAGTAATAGGTGGGGAGGAACGTGGAGTGTCGATAGAAGCAGTAGGAATAATATCGAAAGAGCTATTAGGAGATAAAGTAATAGGAGGAGGTGAATCAACATGCATATTACTAGATATAATCTTAGAAGAAGATGAAAGCGGAGTAGAGACTTCACATGCAATAGTATACAAATAAGTATAATCATTACTAGTATGTGTATCATCAATATTAGCCAAAGATTCAGAGGAAAGGATTTCATTAAGAATATCATCAACATACAATGAATTAAGAGGAGAACTAGTATGAGATGTATCATTACAATCATTGGAGACATTTTTAGAAATACAAGGAGTCTGAGATGTAACTATAGAATCATCCTAACTAGTATTAGAAACAACATCATGCACATATATATTTTCATCATCTTTTTTATCTGAAGTACCATCATCAAGACTCCACATAAAATGAATGATAACATCATCTAGAGTCTCAGTAGAAATAGAATAGGGTATAGTATGGCTTACTGCATAGCAAGGTCTACAGCCTAAAAAAATTGTGGGATAAAAAAAAATGCTAACAATAAAATGATCAAAGATGGTAGGAACATTGCATTCATTAGCCAACAATTTCCTTTTAGTATCATCTAAAAGAACAATATTGTGATAGAGAGTGCTAAGTTCAGCTATAGTTTCTTCACCATAAATAATGTTAAAACCCACATGAAGCATGAATTTCTAAGGAGAAGAGATATTCTTATCCATAAGGGGTTTTAGTGGATCCTAGGGAAAGGAGTTATAAACAACGGGTTAACCGAAATGATTCAATAAAATATGAATTTATTTTATTAAATCTAAAAGAAATTACTGCTACAACTGATATACAATGAATTATATATGCTACGAAATTTATTTTATTTATTTAAGAAATCAAATACAAGAGATAGGGAACTTACCTTGATTTCATTTATCCCGAAGTGTGTTTGTACTAGAGAATGCAATAGAACAAAAACAAAGACCATTTCATTTCCACTCATAAACATGCAAAAGTGCTCAAAAATCCTATAAAATGGCAATTGGATAGGAGTAAGGGTGCGTATGGGTGCCCTAGACCTCTATTGGGTGTTGTATCCTATGAAAAATATTGGGATTTGATTCTGACCCTTTCGTTAGGGTTTCACACTTATTTTCCACTGATGTCCTGAAATTCAGACTTTGACTGTAGGAGTACATGTGAATATGCAATACAAATATCCTCCTACAGACATCAAATACTAAAAAATAAATACGTAAAATGAGGGGTTAGACTATCCTAAGTTATCAACTAGTGAACTTACGACTGAGCACTACACTACATCTAAGACCCAATGTAGTTCTATGTGATTGTGTCTGCAATAGCGCTCCTAGGTTTCCTTTACATTGATGATGCAAAAATAATGGGTGGTAGCTAGATATAATGCAAATGTGAGCGATGGAAAAGTGAACTTATCATTCTTATTCAATGTGTATGTAGAGTAATGAGCCAAAAATTTAGTCCCTTTTATATGTAGATAGATATCCCTTGATAGGAATTGCCCACAGTTATTATGGTATGTATGTTGTGTTTATATAAAAATATATTGCTTGAATTTTGACACTAATGACTCGACATGCTGACTACTACCTCAGGATATGAGTGTGAACACCAAAAATACTGACCTTAAGTGTCAAAAATAAAGAGGACACGGGTGCCTAGGATGGATAGGAGCGCTTGGGTGCTAGTGTCCGGTCCTTGGCACTAGTGTTGAGAGATAAGTGATGAAAAATTTGTGAAGAATAAGAGACAAGGATCCCTGTGACCTAACCAAAACTGGGTGTATGGGAGATAACTGTGAAATATAAAAGCAATAGAAACACATAATACAAGTGGATGGACTAGGAAGTGAGAAATTAGTGAATACTTTTCTTACGTAAGATTCATATATAAGAAAACATAATTGGTAGTATAGTAAATAGTATTAAGTGTGTGATTTTTTGTCTATAGTTAGTTCAATGTGAAAATGAGATAAATTCACACACTCTCATAGTAGTGAGGATCGTGGCATCAAGATATGTACTAGCAGAGCGATGCATTACTAATTAACAAAAGGGCTCACTTGTGCTTCATCATTACGTCATACGTCATTTATAGATTTTTTCATAAATATATTATGATGAATATCGTAATAATAATAATAATAATAATGGTGGTAATTATTATTAAAAAGGGTTTTTTTAATTATTTTCGGTCACTTGGTTAGATGGTCTTGATTGGCCGTGTGTATCTAAATTTATCTTTTTATCCTCCAAGCCATATATTTATGTTTACCTCTCCATCTTGGGAATATTTATTGAGGTTCCCTATGTTGTTACCACCTCCCAGCTTAGGAAAAACTTAGGTGGGCATCATTAAGACATGACTCCACCTTAGGAGAGAAGTGATTTTATATATATAGACTTATTTAATGTCACATGAGGTGCATATGGGATCATTTTCCCTTAGAAATTAAATGGGCGTTGATCATGTTGAGCTCATCATTGAGCCAATCCAATGTTGAACTGAACTAAGTTATAAATAGCAATCAAATTCATTAATTGCAATCATGAGTTCACTGTTAGGTTCATAGAATCCCATAATGTTGAATTACCTTGCGCTGATCTATTGTGACCCCTGAAAATCTGAAGGCACATCATTACATGATTCCTTTTGTAGATTTTGTGATCCTTAAAGTCCTTTTGAAATTAAATTGTGACCGTAACCATGTGCAACCATATTTCACATGAATAACTTGATCTCTCAAAAATTTTCTGACCCCAAGAGTCTATAAATAAAGGATCCTATTGATCTTAAGGATATGAGAAACAAGAAGCACAAAGCTTATCGATAATTTGGTTAGCATATTGAACCATGAAATTTAAACTTAGCATCATCAAGAACTATAAGATAACCCATGAGAACCCGTGAATGATCAAATGATTTGATCATGTGATTGGTCGAGAACCTCAATGTGACATTAGACCTTGTGTCCTCTTCTCACTTCACGGTCAATTGTTTCAATTTGCACAAAAAAGTGGATAGGTTCCTTTTGAAGTAAACTTAATATATCAACTTCATTTTTTTTAATATTGATAAGAATGATAACGTGATCAATATGGGATAAACCTAGGCAATATATTAGGTAAGATCTCACCTAGCTCAAAACATATTGATCCATAAGAAACTACTACTAGAACCTTTCATTGATCACCAAACATGAAAATAAGTAAATTTATCATGAGAACTAGTGATTGATCATTCAAACCACTTAAAACTAATATGTATATTATGTGAAACTAAAATTGATCATTCAATATATTGATCAAGTAGATAATATAATATAATTATTCATGAAAGGATAACCAAAATAAGTAAAAATTAAAAATAGAATTTTTTGTCATTCAAATGATAGTTTACTCCAATCTAAATAGAAAAATATAAAATCATGAAGTTGATAAGATCCTTGCATGTAATAAATCAATAAGGTAAATAATATGCAAAAAATAAGACAACAAAAGATATTTTGGTGGTCTAAAATGCACAAATATTCAATATATGTAGAATAATACCCTTAAGGTAGGGCAACACAATACAATGCTCCTTAAGGAAGGTGTAACTCCACAATATCCCAAGATGGGAATCCACTTCGAGGGAGAAACATCCAATATACCTCTACCAAGGTTAAGACTCAACTCATGCATCCATGGCATAACTCATATCCTTTATATAGACATACATTCCTCTTAATGGATGGAGAACACCTAGACCTAATGTAGGAAGACTCATTACCCAATACGACTAATTCCTATGTGGCCCCATGTATTATAAACATATAACTAGCTAAGGAGAATTTGTGCCACATTGTAACACCTTGAACAAATTATTATATTTCTCTTTGCATTACAAGCATTGGCATGCGATTTTATTGAATGAGGTGTGTTTCCTTTATTGATTGAAAATCATGCTTGTTATGGATAAATCATCTCTGCTCTTGGATTCATTGGACTGAAATGATATGGCTTTCAGGAATCCATTTTCACTTATTGTTGATAAGTTGCAATCGGACTTTTAGAGTTGCAAACTTATCTCCTTGTACTGACTCAACCTTGGATCAATTTCAGTGATCCAAGGAATGTTTTAAATCTTCTTAACAGAATGAATGGTAAACTAACATTCATTGGTTAAGAGACATAATAGACTGAACTTGTGTTTTTTATAAATTATTTATTATCTTGAAAGACCGTGCCTACATTCTGTGGTGTGTTTTTCTCAGCTCTTCTTGATTAACCTTTGCAGGGTGCTTAATGGCATTAAGGGAAATAGAAACCTGCTTTAAGATTCTTGAGAAAGAGAGAATGTAAATGTGTCCTATATCTAATAAGGTCTATCCTAATGGGATTCAAGACTTAGGTAAATTTTCCTAACTCTTTCTACACCACTCTACGTGGGATAACATCCTAACCTAAGTTGTTAATACTAAGTTAGTATGAAGGGAAATAACCTAAGGGATGCTAAGTTATTTCTAACCTATTGCTTATACTATTTAGTTAAGATATGTCCTAACTGTTAGTGTAAATTCATAGCACCCCCAAATGAGTTATGGATCTACTTTTCTAAGGAAAAGTCATTTGGTGTGATTGCACAAAATTGAGCTTTCCCAAAGTGTGGGACCTTTGCAAATGGGGAAATATCTCCATAGAAGGATGGTTCCTCTTCCTAAACTACTTGCCACAAGCTATTCTAGTGCAGACAAGATAATCTAACCTAATCTAACTTCCAAGGAGATAAGGAGAGAAAGAAAAAAGGAAAAATAGAGCCTACACTAAAATGGTGATACACCAGAGAAGGAAAGTGTTGATTATCTATCAAAACTACCATGGAACAAGAAGAGGTGATTCTATTCAGTCGAGTTGGAAGAAGTTTGAGAAAGTGATTTTCTTAAACAAATTGTTTAATTTTATTACTCTCTTCTAATCTTTCATCTGATTCGTGGGTTTTAATACAATGTGAATCTAAAACCTATTATACTGAGTATTGTATGAAGGGATACAGTATCACCGTTCTGAATTCTTTGTAATGTTGCTCTTATTTGGGATCATGCACTACTTGTTGTTGCAAATTAGCAGCACCCCTGGATGCAAATCAGGTTTCTAAGTTGATGTTTCAGGCATCCAGTGTGATTGCACAACAGGGTAAGTGCAGCAAGTTGGGGGACAAAAAGGGGGTCATAAGTGGATGTCATATTGCAAATAACAACATAATATAAACTTGTAGGGATTATTAGCAATACATAAACTCAAAATTAGAAAAAATTATACTAATATGAATCGTAGCATCCGGAATCTAGTTTCTAAAATACTAATTTTTTTTAAAAATGGACAAGATTAGCTATATTAAACACTCAAAATTCAATGACTTGGTATTTTTTTTAAAAACACCTATAAAATTATAGTCCGTTTGCCCACGATTTGGATAACCAAAAATTGATATATATTTTTCTCCTTTGGTAAGAAGTTATATGCCACTATATATCTTGGGATGGATTTTATTTTGTATTTTTTTGAGTAATATTTTATTTTTTATGATTTTTTACATGAAAGTGGTATGAAAACATAAAGAAAACAGAGCACTTTCCATTTTCCTACCATAACTTCATCAAAAAATATTGAAATCAAATAAATTTTATTTTGAACATGTATATAATTTCACCACGGTTGGGATGGTATAAGTTTTATCACATTCTGATAAGTGAAACAAAATTTGCAGTCTTAAACCTAGACATAAACATTCATGGGAAAAAGTGTCTTAAAGACCTACTATTAGTAAAAAATTATAAAATGATATTTATCCTATTCTATTCACTTTAAAATCAGTATTTCTACAAATCTAACAGTCTCCACTATGCAATGGTACCATTTTTATGACATATTTTTTACTTTTTGGCATGGTTCAAGTCCGTGGAAGACTAAATTTGATGTTTTTCTATTTTTAATGTAAAATTCAGGATTTGATGTCCACTTAATTGTCCCCCAACTTGGTGCACTTACCCAACATTGAAACCTCTCTCCAAGTGTGGGACTTGTAAAATGAGAGAGGAATCTCTAGATTAGAGGTTGGTTCCTCAAACTCCTTTGATCAGATCTATTATTTGCACAACTACAGAGGTTCAGATCCTAATTTTATCTTAATTTGCAAGGAGACAGGGATAAGAAATGCAAAAACTAAAACTAAACTGCTAAGGGTGATACACCAAAGGAGTGGTGAGCACTTCTTGCTCATGCAAATTGACACAAATCAGAAATTGCAACATAAAACATCTTGCACAGGTTGATAAGCTGTAAACAAGGGTCTGAAATGAAGCAAACAACACATACAAAGGACTGAAAGCATTCACAGAGCCTGCATTGTGATTTTCAACATCAAAATCCTTGTATTCCAACACCAAAGAGGTAGAAAATCCTGTTACAATCCCTGGAAGGTCTGATACTTGCCAAAGTCACTTGTTGAAAGTGAAAACAGAAGCTTGTTGTGTAAAAAAAGTGTTCCCCCTTTGAAAAATGAGCCAAATCCGGCTTTTACAGTGCATGGGTCGAGCCTAGGAGAGAGAAAATGTGAAAAAACATGGGAGCCATTCCCCATTGACCAAACTGCATTAAAAACAGCATGGAGGTCCTTACAAACCCATGCCCTAACAATTTTGACCATGCTGGAGAAGAATGTGACCCATTTTACATTAAAATTGGTTGTTGAAACGTCAGTTCTGTCCATGGGCACGTACCAGAAGTGTTTTTTTATTGTCTCCATCTAAAATGAACCAAAATTCAAAATTGACCATGGAATCTTGTAGATCATTTCACCATATTTCCATTGATATAAAGAACGTGAAAATCCAAGATCTGGATCAAAAGTTATGGCGATTTGAAGTTTTAGGGCAAAAACAGGCCAAAATCGGATCGCTTTGATATTTTTGACCTGGACATGTGGCGAGTTCTGATCGGCTGCGGACCTTGCAAGGGAAAATTTCCCACAAAAACTCCGTCAAGCCATAACTTGAAAAATACGTGGAGTTAGGAGGAAATCTTTACCTTTCTAGAAAGCTGAGAAAGAGCTCTATCCAATGGTGTCATTTCCAGAAGGTTTTCAGTGCCTAAAAAGTAAAAATTTATGACTGAGGCACAATAGAAGGAAAGAATGAAAGGGAGTTAGCCACAAAATGAGCAGGGGGCACATTTGGATAACAATTTTGGTGACTCAGAGGGGTCATCTGCCTACTGGATGAATGATCAGTAGCTTGAAGCAATCCATTAGGTATGGAGTCATGAGTAGTATCCTGAAAACTGATCTGAACTTTGAAAACTTCCCTATGAACCGCTTGAATCCCACTGGACATGGAGTTGTTCCCACCAAAATACCATCAAAATGAACTGTGCAAGAGTGAAACCAGCAGTACCAAAACTATGTAAAAATTGAAAATCATACATGCTCCAAATGGAACATGCAGAGTGTGCACAAGCACTTCTTCTACTGAAAGCAAACCTACCTAATCTACTCTAACTGGAAGCAAAGGTGAGCTAAATGAACCCTGCAACTGGTTGTGTAAAATAGCTTCCTTTCTTCAAAATTGGCAGCCATGAAAATGATTTGGAGCTAAGTATGGCTGATTGGATGAGTGAAAAATCAACAAGAAGCTGGTCTTCTACCCAAATTAGCAAGGTGTCAACTAAAAACAAATCCAATACCTCTTTTAGTTGCTCTGCATTTGGATTGGAGAGGTATGACAGCTGATCCTTGGAACTTTGCAGCTCATCCTCATGCTTAGAAGCAAGCATGACTGTTGTGGCTTCTCCTTTGGCTCCAATGAAGCCAAATACCTGATTGGGCAAGGTCTGATCTGTTGAGTATTCCCATAATTTTGATTTTCAACTCCAAGAATGGAGTTCTCTTGTAGACCTTAAATGGATGGTGTGGAAGCAATGGTAGAACCCTTCTGCCCTTTCTCTTCCTCCAATGAAGGACATGAAAGATTAAAATCTTCCAATCTTGGTTCCAAAGAGCTTCTATAAGATGCAGGCTGCTGCAAATGAATACTCTCCTCCATGACAGCAAGCTCTTGTGTTTGGAAGATGGATGATGAAAGAGAGAATGGTGGAAACTCAACCGGTTCTTCTTCATCAAAACAGTCCTCCAAATCAGATAGGTAAACTGCCTCATTGTTGTCCTGCTGTAAATGTTCAACCTCTCCCATGGCGTTCTCTTGATCTACAACTTGATCACCACGGTTTATTTCATCCTCCAGCATTGAGTTTGAGGGATCAAACTCTTCTTCAGTACTAGAACTTGAGAGAGATGAAGTAGAGAGAAGAACTGAAGGTTCTTCTATAACCTGCTTTGTGCTCAAAGCCTTTGGTTCTACACTTTTCTCCCCCACAGCTGGAATGTGCTCCTCTTCTTTTGGATTTGGAGCAGCTTCTCCTTCCTCTTGTTGTCCCTCATGACTGATTTTTGCAATTTGAATTGGATCAGCATTTCCTTCAAATAGGGTGCCAACATGGACACTATATTCTGAACAAATTGATTGCTGATCTACAACTCCTTTTTGCTCTTCTTCTGCTGCAAAAAAATCAGTCCTGACCACCATTTGTTCTATAACTCCAACCTCTTCTGAAGGTTTCATCAGCAAAGGGATCTTATTCATCCTAAATTTAAGAGCCCAACTCTTCAAAATTTGAATTTCTTCATCCTTGTTTGGCTTCTCTTTTTGTTGTCCTTCATGACTGATTTTTGTAATTTTTTGTGGTGGTGGAGGAGGTAAAACCTCTTGTTTCTTTGGAGGAGAGGGTGTTTCATTTAGCTCTTGTGGAGGGGATGACTGTTTGGAATGGAAAAGGACAGAAGAATTGAGATGAGGTGGAAGACTAGGGGGTGGAGAAATGGATTCAACACTTGGGACAGCAGATGGAGAGTTTAAAACTTGACACTGCTGAGATAAAACAGATTGGGAAAGAGGAAAAGAAGAGGCATGAGATGGTGTGCTTACCCGTTGACAAGGTTGCTAATACTCCTCTCATACACCTCTATTCCTTCAATCCACTTTGCAAGCAATGGTAGCGTTGCAATCATGAAGTCAAGCTTCTCATAAGGGCTGTAATGCCTTGGGAAAGGTCCCACCCATGGACAGGGTGCTCCACAACCAATTCCAAATGCTTTCATTTGTGCTTAAGCCCTGGATTGCACCATGTTTACCTCCATCTTTTGGATTTTCACCAACAGACCAGCATCTTGCATCTGATTGTCTTCATTGTATGCACACCCTTGCTCTTCGAAAGCTCCATAGCCAAACTGATTTTTGCATTGCTGCTCATATGGGTATGTATGTTGATTTTGAATTTGTTCAAAATGATGATTTGGAGGATTTAAAAAACATGTTGGAGGTGGGAAACATTACTGCTGTTGTAAATGTGAGTTCCATTATGGAAATGAAGTCATGATTGCACAACTTCATGGAATGGAAAATAATGAAAGATATGGAAAGAATAATGGATGGAAATGGATGAAAAATAGGTCTGCAACTTCAGAAATGGGTTGCTGATTAGATGGAGTCGTCAGATGTGTTTACAAGTGCCTCTAAAGGCTGAAATCTTCACAAGAACACACCAACCTGCAAAAGATGAAGTGGAAGACCTCTAAGGTCCCATCGGGTGTGCCAAAACTGTTGTTGCAAATCAGCAGCACCCCTGGATGCAAATCAGGTTTCTAAGTTGATGTTTCATGCATCCAGTGTGATTGCACAACATTGAAACCTCTCTCCAAGTGTGGGACTTGTAAAATGAGAGAGGAATCTCCAGATTAGAGGCTAGTTCCTCAAAGTCCTCTGATCAGATCTATTATTTGCACAACTGCAGAGGTTCAGATCCTAATTTTATCTTAATTTGTAAGGAGACAGGGATAAGAAATGAAAAAATTAAAACTAAACTGATAAGGGTGATACACCAAAGGAGTGGTGAGCACTTCTTGCTCATGAAAATTGACACAAATCAGAAATTACAACATAAAACATCATGCACAGGTTGATAAGTTGTAAACAAGGGTTTGAAATGAAGCAAACAACACATACAAAGGACTGAAAGCATTCACAGAGCCTGCATTGTGATTTTCAACATCAAAATCCTTGTATTCCAACACCAAAGAGGTAGAAAAACCTGTTACAATCCCTGGAAGGTCTGATACTTTCCAAAATCACTTGTTGAAAGTGAAAACAGAAGCTTTCTGTGCAAAAAAAAGTGTTCCCCCCTTTGAAAAATGAGCCAAATCTGGCTTTTACAGTGCATGGGTCGAGCCCAGGAGAGAGAAAATGTGAAAAAATGTGGGAGCCATTCCCCATTGACCAAAATTTATTAAAAATAGCATGGAGGTCCTTACAAACCCATGCCCTGATATTTTTTACCATGTTGGAGAAGAATGTGACCCATTTTGCATTAAAATTGGTTGTTGAAATGTCAGTTCTGTCCATGGGCACGTACCAGAAGTGTTTTTTTATTTTCTCCCTCCAAATTAAACCAAAATTCAAAATTGACCATGGAATCTTGTAGAGCATTTCACCATATTTTCATTAATATAAAGAACGTAAAAATCCGATCTCTGGATCGAAATTTATGGCGATTTGAAGTTTTAGGGAAAAAACAGGCCAAAATCGGATCGCTTTGATATTTTTGACCTGGACATGTGGCGAGTTCTGATCGGCTGCGGACCTTGCAAGGGAAAATTTCCCACAAAAACTCCGTTAAGCCATAACTTGAAAAATACGTGGAGTTAGGAGGAAATATTTACGTTTCTAGAAAGCTGAGAAAGAGCTCTATCCAATGGTGTCATTTCCAGAAGGTTTTCAGTGCCTAAAAAGTAAAAATTTATGACTGAGGCACAATAGAAGGAAAGAATGAAAGGGAGTTAGCCACAAAATGAGCAGGGGGCACATTTGGATAACAATTTTGGTGACTCAGAGGGGTCATCTGCCTGCTGGATGAATGATCAGTAGCTTGAAGCAATCCATTAGGTATGGAGTCATGAGTAGTATCCTGAAAACTGATCTAAACTTTGAAAACTTCCCTATGAACCGCTTGAATCCCACTGGACATGGAGTTGTTCCCACCAAAATGCCATCAAAACAAACTGTGCAAGAGTGAAACCAGCAGCACCAAAACTATGTACAAACTGAAAATCATACATGCTCCAAATGGAACATGCAGAGTGTGCACAAGCACTTCTTCTACTGAAAGCAAACCTACCTACTCTACTCTAACTGGAAGCAAAGGTGAGCTAAATGAACCCTGCAACTGGTTGTGTAAAATAGCTTCCTTTCTTCAAAATTGGTAGCCATGCAAATGATTTGGAGTAGAGTATGGCTGATTGGATGAGTGGAAAATCAACAAGAAGCTGGTCTTCTACCCAAATTAGCAAGGTGTCAACTAAAAAAAAAATCCAATACCTCTTTTAGTTGCTCTGCATTTGGATTAGAGAGGTATGACAGCTGATCCTTGGAACTTTGCAGCTCATCCTCATGCTTAGAAGCAAGCATGACTTGTTGTGGCTTCTCCTTTGGCTCCAATGAAGCCAAATACCTGATTGGGCAAGGTCTGATCCGTTGAGTATGCCCATAATGCTGATTTTCAACTCCAAGAATGGAGTTCTCTTGTAGACCTTGAATGGATGGTGTGGAAGTAATGGTAGAACCCTTCTGCCCTTTCTCTTCCTCCAATGAAGGACATGAAAGATTAAAATCTTCCAATCTTGGTTCCAAAGAGCTTCTATAAGATGCAGGCTTCTGCAAATGAATACTCTCCTCCATGACAGCAGGCTCTTGTGTTTGGAAGATGGATGATGAAAGAGAGAATGGTGGAAACTCAACCGGTTCTTCTTCATCAAAATAGTCCTCCAAATCAGACAGGTAAACTGCCTCATTGTTTTCCTGTTGTAAATGTTCAACCTATCCCATGGTGTTCTCTTGATCTGCAACTTGATCACCACGGTTTCTTTCATCCTCCAGCATTGAGTTTGAGGGATCAAACTCTTCTTCAGTACTAGAACTTGAGAGAGATGAAGTAGAGAGAAGAACTGAAGGTTCTTCTATAACCTGCTTTGTGCTCAAAGCCTTTGGATCTGCACTTTTCTCCCCCATAGCTGGAATGTGCTCCTCTTCTTTTGGATTTGGAGCAGCTTCTCCTTCCTCTTGCTGTCCCTCATGACTGATTTTTGCAATTTGAATTGGATCAGCATTTCCTTCAAATAGGGTGCCAACATGGACACTATATTCTGAACAAATTGATTGCTGATCTGCAACTCCTTTTTGCTCTTCTTCTGCTGCAACAAAATCAGTCCTGACCACCATTTGTTCTGTAACTCCAACCTCTTCTGAAGGTTTCATCAGCAAAGGGATCTTATTCATCCCAAATTTAAGAGCCCAACTCTTCAAAATTTGAATTTCTTCATCCTTGTTTGGCTTCTCTTTTTCTGTCCTTCATGACTGATTTTTGCAATTTTTTGTGGTGGTGGAGGAGGTAAAACCTCTTGTTTCTTTGGAGGAGAGGGTGTTTCATTTAGCTCTTGTGGAGGGGATGACTGTTTAGAAGGGAAAAGGACAGAAGAATTGAGATGAGGTGGAAGACTAGGGGGTGGAGAAATGGATTCAACACTTGGGACAGCAGATGGAGAGTTTAAAACTTGACACTGCTGAGATAAAACAGATTGGGAAAGAGGAAAAGAAAAGGCATGAGATGGTGTGCTTACCCATTGACAAGGTTGCTGAATACTCCTCTCATACACCTCTATTCCTTCAATCCACTTTGCAAGCAATGGCAGCATTGCAATCATGAAGTCAAGCTTCTCTTGAGGGCTGTAATGCCTTGGGAAAGGTCCCACCCATGGACAGGGTGCTCCACAACCGATTCCAAATGCTTTCATTTGTGCTTGAGCCCTGGATTGCACCATGTTTACCTCCATCTTTTGGATTTTCTCCAACAGACCAGCATCTTGCATCTGATTGTCTTCATTGTATGCACACCCTTGCTCTTGGAAAGCTCCATAGCCAAACTGATTTTGGCATTGCTGCTCATATGGGTATGTATGCTGATTTTGAATTTGTTCAAAATGCTGATTTGGAGGATTTAAAAAACATGTTGGAGGTGGGAAACATTACTGCTGTTGTAAATGTGAGTTCCATGATGGAAATGAAGTCATGATTGCACAACTTCATGGAATGGAAAATAATGAAAGATATGGAAAGAATAATGGATGGAAATGGATGAAAAATAGGTCTGCAACTTCAGAAATGGGTTGCTGATCAGATGGAGTCACCAGATGTGTTTGCAAGTGCCTCCAAAGGCTGAAATCTTCACAGGAACACACCAACCTACAAAATATGAAGTGGAAGACCTCTAAGGTTCCACTGGGCGTGCCAAAACTGTTGTTGCAAATCAGCAGCACCCCTGGATGCAAATCAGGTTTCTAAGTTGATGTTTCAGGCATCCAGTGTGATTGCACAACATTGAAACCTCTCTCCAAGTGTGGGACTTGTAAAATGAGAGAGGAATATCCAGATTAGAGGCTGGTTCCTCAAACTCCTTTGATCAGATCTATTATTTGCACAACTGCAGAGGTTCAGATCCTAATTTTATCTTAATTTGTAAGGAGACAGGGATAAGAAATGCAAAAATTAAAATTAAACTGATAAGGGTGATACACCAAAGGAGTGGTGAGCACTTCTTGCTCATGCAAATTGACACAAATCAGAAATTGCAACATAAAACATCATGCACAGGTTGATAAGTTGTAAACAAGGGTCTGAAATGAAGCAAACAACACATACAAAGGACTGAAAGCATTCACAGAGCCTGCATTGTGATTTTCAACATCAAAATCCTTGTATTCCAACACCAAAGAGGTAGAAAAACCTGTTACAATCCTTGGAAGGTCTGATACTTGCCAAAATCACTTGTTGAAAGTGAAAACAGAAGCTTGCTATGCAAAAAAAAGTGTTCCCCCCTTTGAAAAATGAGCCAAATCTAATTTTTACAGTGCATGGGTCGAGCCCAGGAGAGAGAAAATGTGAAAAAACGTGGGAGCCATTCCCCATTGACCAAAATGCATTAAAAATAGCATGGAGGTCCTTACAAACCCATGTCCTGACATTTTTGACCATGCTGGAGAAGAATGCAACCCATTTTGCCTTAAAATTGGTTGTTGAAACGTCAGTTCTATCCATGGGCGCGTACCAGAAGTGTTTTTTTATTTTCTAACTCCAAAATAAACCAAAATTCAAAATTGACCATGGAATATTGTAGATAATTTCACCAGCTTTCCATTAATATAAAGAACGTGAAAATCTGAGCTCTGGATCGAAAGTTATGGCGATTTAAATTTTAGGGCAAAAATAGGCCAAAATCGGATCGCTTTGATATTTTTGACCTGGACACATGGCGAGTTCTGATTGGTTGCGGACCTTGCAAGGGAAAATTTCCCACAAAAAATCCACCGAGCCATAACTTGAAAAATACGTGGAGTTAGGAGGAAATCTTTACCTTTCTAGAAAGCTGAGAAAGAGCTCTATCTAATGGTGTCATTTCCAGAAGGTTTTGAGTGCCTAAAAAGTAAAAATTTGTGACTGAGGCACAATAAAAGGAAAGAATGAAAGGGAGTTAGCCACAAAATGAGTAGGGGGCACATTTGGATAACACTGCTTTCTCATTTGCATTATGTTGTAGATGCTTTGTAATGGGAATTCAGTCTTTGAGTCGTAAGTTGTATTGACCCTTGTAATCTTTTACGGTTGGAGTATTTCTACTCCTTTATGGTTTCATTGATTGAACCTCCAAGTTTTATAGAGAAATAAATATGTTCTCTTAGGGACAGTTACTGTTAGGGACTCTACTATGAATTTCATTCTAAGTTTTGAATTGAACTTGAGTGTTGTGAATGGAAATAGGAAACCAGTTGTAAGATTTGTGATGGAAATTTTGTAGTGTGAATTCTTTAACGATACATTCAGTTTTGAGTTCTCTTTGGGAACTAGCTAAAGAATTTCTAATTTTATATTAGATAAGGGATTTCATTTCATAGTATAAATGAAATGAAATATGGATTGGGTCTTTTCTATTTGAGATCCTTTTTTGTTGACTATATAAGTTCATTGACTAAACTTCTCTTTAATTGATTCTCTTTTGAGATGGGAACTTCTTATGGATTGGTTAAGAGACTTATTTTTCTTGAGTATAGCTTGGATTTGTGAACAGTCTAGTTTTAGACCTTTGAAATATAAAATACTAACATACAGAAGTTATTAATACTTTCAGTTAAACTGTTTTAATCTAGACTTTCAGTTAGACTGTTTTAATTTATTGTACTGACCCGTGCTAGCAATTTTACAAATGGACATCGTAAGTGATAAATGAAGACAATAACTTTCATGATGTATTGGATTTTTTAATTCTAGATCTTGTGTAAAGAGTTTTGAACTATTCTTGAGTTGTATTGGAAAATAAAAGTGATGTTCTTTTAAGATCTTATTTATGATTGACATGCAAAATGTCTGAATTACATAGTCTTGTAAATGTATATTTTAAATCATGAATTGAAAGTTTTGTGTTGGACTTCAATTTGTGAAGTGAAATCTTTGTACTTATATGACATAAATAATAGTGATATCTTTTCGAGATTCTTTATATCTGTTTATATACTATTGTTGTTATCAAATATTGAGTAGGATTAAGGAGATAGTATAATCTCCCCTATTATAATGCATTGGTTAAATTGAAAAAGATGTCATTCTTTAACTGCACAACTATAGTTTAATAATGAAATATGTTTGGGACATACAATTAATCTATATGTGTAATCAATGCTAAAAAAATTTTGTTGAACGTAACATTTAACCATGTAGAGGAAGACTCTTCCTCTCCCAAAGAACGAAAGATAAGATGATTAGTGGTTATGATCCTTAATCTTTATAACTTCATTTATAAAGTAAACACTAGCTAAATCTAGGTGGATGTCACACTTGATTTGGATAGCTAAGTTACATTAGGAATTAAACGTCGATGTTTGTTGTCCTGTTTTGAGAATAACTAGTTGTTATGCCATGTTAATGAACAATAATGCAAACATGGTTTAATGAAGTTATCCTTACCTAATCAAGATAAGTATGGGTAAAGAACTTAATGAATGTTGGAATTAGGGTTAGGCATGGTTGTTGTAATCTGAATCTTAATCCAATTTAATTATGATTAATGACCACTAAGCGGGTATGTACATCTTGATGAATCAATTTTAATAGATGTTGAAACACACCAACTGCACGACTGTACCCATGAGAAGTCCTGGGACTTCTCGAGGATACAGTGTTGCAGTTGACATGTGGTGACACCCTTTCATATTTTTTCATCTAGATTTACGCACATTTGTACTTGAACTTAGTTTCTCTCTAGGTCAAGTTAGTAGCATGTTTAGGATAGTTAGTAGCTTTCATTAACTCAGGGTACCTCAAAACATCCAGTTGAATTAGGTCAACCGACTATGCCCATATACCCTGAGTCATCGTGAGTGTCTTCCTATAATAAATTATGTTTCTAACCTGGGCTAGGGTTAAACCTTGGGCAAGTGGACTGACGGTAGTCAGTAAAGACCATTCTAGATAACAAAAGAGTGAGGTGAAGGATGTATCCTGGTATGACGAGTATGTCATCTAAGAATAGTAACATGAACAACATGTTGAAAATATTTGGCCAAAGTATCGCAAGTTGCTAGTTGCATTGTCCTATGTAGCCTAGTTTAAAGGAACGTGATGTCAGATGAATAATGGTAACAAATATTCAGATAGGTTCTTTAAACATATCACTTAGTACCCAAAATAGGGTAGGAGAACCAAGTATACGTAGTATACTTTATGTTAACATGAGAGATTGGTTGGTAACTAAGTCATGGAATGAGAGATTGGTAGGATATCGAGTCATTACAGTTACATATGGTTATCTGTTATGAGATTGATTGTCATGGAATGTGTGTTCTAAATGATGTTTTATTTAGAATAGAGAACATTATGTTTCAAAAAAAAAATCCTTATTTCTAAAGTCTTAAAATGGGAATGTTACATCTTGGTATTAGAGCTGAAGGCTGCAACTCTTGGACCTATTGTGTCCATAATCTAATGAAACTTAAATTTTCTTGTTAACAGAATATGGTTAGAACAAGAGGAAATGTTGCAAATAATCCTCCACCTGAGGAAGGAGCATCAAATACCCAGAAACTTGATGAGATCCTTGCTACGCTGTTGGACACAAGAGATAATTTGGCTGTACTTGAATAACTAGTTATGGGCAATGAGGAGGAAGAAGATGCTGATAACAATAATCAGCCACCTTCTAGTGACAACGCCAATGTAAGTGTTGATAATAACAATGTAAACATACCTTATCATCCCGAGAACAAAAAGGATAGGATGGCAGCTGAACTTACTAATGATATAAAAAGGATAAGTCTACCCAAGTTTGTTGACACCACATTAGGATATGGGGCTGAGAATTGGCTCAGCAAAATGGAGAAATACTTTACAATAAGGAATTTCTCAGAAGAAACAAAATCAATAAGGGGAGCATATCATCTTTCCCCTAAGGCATCTTCATGATGGGACATTCGTAAGGTTGAGTTAAATATTGATGAAACTAATATCACATGGGATCAATTTAAAGGTTACTTTAGGCAACATTGGCTGCCGCAACTTTACTATGATCAGAAAATGACTGAATTCTAGAACTTAGCTCAAGGAAAGCTAACTGTAACTGAGTATTGGGAGCGGTTTACTAAAATATTTAAGTATGTACCTCAGTACCAAACTGATGAGAAGTTTAGGATACGGAAATTCATCATGGGAATGAATCTCGTTATAGGAGGAGAGGTGGATGTTCACATCCCAACCATGATGGAAGGGGTTGTTGAAAAGGCCATAAGGTAGGAACATAAATTGAAGGTAATTTCTACTCATAAGGAGGAAGTAAGGAAGAAAATCCCCAACTCCTCTTCATCATCTCTTACACCTAAGAAAGGACCATGGAAGAAATTCGGAATGAAAATTAAGTTTTCATCTGATACTAATAATAAAGCAGTAATAAACAAGTTTGTGGGAAATGTACGGAACAAATTTGCCAGGAACAATAATAACGGACATAAGTCCTATGGGGGTCAGAACGATTACTCTAACACTGGAAACAAACCCAAGCCTAGAAAGGGACCTATAAGAGGTTGTTATAACTATGAAAAATATCATTACGTAAATCAATTCCCTTTGAAAAAGGATGATTGTAATCAGCAGCACAAGATACACGCTGCAGTAGTTAACAAGCAGGCTGAGAAACAAGCCATGCCTATAGAAGTTTCGGGTAAGTTATTTGGTTTACCTATAACTATTCTTTTTGATACCAGAGCTACTGAATATTTTATTTCTAGTAAATTAGCATCAAAAATAAAAATAAAAGCTGGAAACATGGACTGCATAGTATGGAAACAATGTTGTTCATATAGTTAGTATGTGTCTTTTTGGAGCAGTCCTTGATTTACCTAACTTTTCCACTGAATTTGATCTTTATGTTGCACCTTTGGGGTCTTATGATGTAATCTTAGGTGTTAATTGGTTAGCATAATATAAGGCTAAAGTGGACTATTTTGAAAAACACATTAGTTGTTTAGATGACCTACAGAAAATAGAAGAGATTCAGGGTGTGAAACATGAGATTTATGTTAGAAAACTACCAGCTATGCAACTTAAAAAGGCCAAAAATAAAGGTTGTACCTTATATGCAGTAAAAATTGTAGAAATAACTAAAGAGAACAATGATGTCATGGAACGATATCTATTGTTACAAGACTTCTGTGATGAAGAATTACTAGGTCTTCCAACCAAAAGGGATTTTGTTTTCACAATAGAGATCAAGCCTAGAACTGAACCTATTTCTAAGGCACCATATCGAATGATTAATACAGAATTAGGAAATTTTGTCTAAAGGTTTGATTAGACCAAGTGTTTCACCTTGGGGAGCACCTGTAATTTTTGTGAAAAATAAGGATGGAACACTTAGATTGTGCATTGATTACAAAATGTTAAACAAAGAAACAATCAAGAATAGATACCCACTCCCTCGGATTTATGATCTATTTTTTCAGATGTGTGGAGCATTGGTATATTCTAAGATAGATATTTGATCTGGATATCATCAATTGTGGATTAAGGATGAGGACATTCATAAAATAGCTTTCAGAACAAGGTATGGACATTATGAGTTCACGGTTTTACCTTTTAGATTAACAAATTTGCACCTGTAACATTTATGAACTTAATGAATAATATATTTCAAGAATACTTGGACAATTTTTTTCTCATATTCTTGGATGACATTCTCATATATTCTAAAAGTATTGAGGAACACAATGAGCATTTGAAGATAGTTTTGGAAATTTTAAGAAAGAGACGATTATACGGTAAGCTATCTAAATGTTCTTTCTATGACACAAAAGTGAACTATTTGGGACATGTAATAAGTAAGAATGTAATTGATGTAGATCCTTCTAAAATTATAGCTATAATTGAGTGGATTGCACCAAAGAATGTACATGAAGTTAGAAGCTTCATGGGGCTTGTTGGATACTATAGCAAATTTGTAAAAGATTTTTATAAGGTGGCTGCACCAATAACATCTTTACAGAATAAGGATAAAAAAGTTTGTTTGGAGTGAGAAATGTGAAATTGCATTTAAAACTTCAAATGAACAGTTAACTTCAACACCTATTCTAGCAATACTAGATCCTAATGGAGACTTTATGGTGGTAACTGATGCATCTGGTGAAGGTCTAGGAGGTATTTTGTTATAAAATGATCATGTCGTAGCTTACAAAAGTAGAAAATGAAAGTTACATGAGTTGAATTATGCTCCACATGATTTAGAGCTTGTTGCCATTGTTCATAAACTACAAGTTTGGAGGCATTACCTTCTTGGTAAACCTTTTGAATTGAAAACTGATCATCTTGGGCTGAAGTATGTCTTCACTCAACAAAATCTTAATGCAAGACAAGGAAGGTGGTTAGATTTTTTGTCTCAATAATATTTTGACATTAATTATATCAAGGGTAAAGAAAACAAAGTGGCTGATGCTCTAAGTCGTAGGAAGAACATTCTTGTGCTTATAACATTGAGAACTCAATTTTAAGGAAGAAGTAAAAAGTGTTATGGAATCTGATCCTTACTTTCAGCAAGTAAAGATAGCACTTGCTGCAGCTCCTAGTGATCTTAGGTATAAAGGATTTCACTTTGATAATGAAGGAATCTTAAGATTTGAAAACATAGTATACATACCATCACTAAATGATTTAAGAAAGAAATTGTTAGATGAATTTCACAATTCACCTTTTTCTGGACACCCTGGTATTACAAAAATGCTTGCTGATATAAAACAACAATATTTTTGGAAGGGAATGAAAAAGGACGTTATTGATTTTGTGACACATTTCCTTGAATTTCAACATGTTAAAGTGGAACATATTCCCCCAGCCGGTTTATTGTATCCTCATAGCATACCGCAATATAGAATTTGTACAAGGGTTGCCTGTGTCAAGAAATAAACATAATGTTATTTTAGTAGTTGTGGATAAACTAACAAAGGTAGCACATTTTATTACTAGTAATTTGAAGGATGATTCTCCTGTGTTAGCTAAATTATTTGTACACGAAATTTTTAGATTACATGGAGTACCTGAATTAATCATATCGGATAGAGATCCTAGAATGACGTCAAGGTTTTGGTAAACGTTTAATGCAGCTCTAGGAACTAAGAAAAATTTCAGTTATGAGTATCATTCGGAAACGGATTAACAGAATGAAAGAGTCAATCAAGTTTTAGAGAATATGTTATGAATGTATTGTATGGACCAGCAGTATAAATGGGAATATTACCTTCCACGAGTTAAGTTTGCATATAATAACACATATCATGCCTCTCTTAAGATGGCACCTTTCGAAGCATTATACGGAAGCAAATGCAAAATCCCTGTTAGTTGGGACAACATTGAGGATAGAGAGGTAATTGGACCTAAAATTCTTACTGAAATGGAACAACAAGATAAAATGATTCATGAGATCTTGAAATGAGAAGCAAATAGGAAAAAGAGTTATGCTGATTTAAAGCGGGTTGACAGGAAATTTAAACTTGGTGAGAAAGTCTTTCTTCAGGTTAAACTGAAAAAGAGCTCTATTACTTTTGGCAAGGCTACCAAGTTATTGTCTCATTGTGTGGGACCTTTTGAGATAGTTGAACTAATCAACCCTGTAGCTTACCATTTAGCATTACCTCCTACTTTATCACAAATGCATGATGTTTTCCATATTTCTTTGCTTAAGAAATATGTTTCAGATTTATCACATATGTTAAATTGGAATTCCTTGTAGGTCCAAGACCCGAGAATAATCATGGTTAAACACATACGAGTGTTGGAAACTCACCAGTTGCACTTAAGAAATCATGAGATAAGTCAATGTAAGGTCCAGTGGGACCAGTTTAATGAAGAAAGTGTAACTTGGGAAAACCTGGAAGATATGAAAACTAATTTTCCATATTTATTTGATCATAATTGACTAGGATGACTGATCAAAAATTGTGATTTTATCTTTATATGTCAATAATTCTGCCAGTTACGAACAAAAAACTATTTATTTTTGAATAAACAGCTATGTGAATGCTAATTTCTAGAACTTTTAAATTTGGATATTGTTGCAAACATATGTTATCAAAGTGAATAAATTGATTATCATGAATGTAATGATTAAAATGAGATAATCATCAGGATGATGATTCTTTTTAGGAGGAAAGTATGTAACACCTTGAAAAAATTGTTATACTTTCTCTTTGCATTACAAGCGTTGGCATGTGATTTTCTTGAATGAGGTGTGTTTCCTTGATTGTTGAAAATCATGCTTGTTATGGATAAATCATCTCTGCTCTTGGATTCATTGGACTGAAATGATATGGATTTCAAGAATCCATTTTCACTTCTTGTTGATAAGCTGCAATCAGATTTTTAGAGTTACAAACTTATCTCGTTGTACTAACTCATCCTTGGATCAATTTCAGTGATCCAAGGAATGTTTTAAATCTTCTTAACAGACTAAATGGTAAACTGACATTCATTGGTTAAGAGACATAACAGACTAAACTTGTGTTTTTTGCAAATTCTTTATTATCTTGAAAGACCGTGCCTGCATTCTATTGTGTGTTGTGCTTGGCTCTTCTTGATTGACCTTTGCAGGGCATTTAATGGCGTTAAGGGAAATAGAAATCTACTTCAGGATTATGGAGAAAGAGAGAATGTAAACATGTCTTATATCTAATAAGGTCTATCCTAATGGGATTCAAGACTCAGGTAAATTTTCCTAACTCTTTCTACGCCACTCTACGTGGGATGACATCCTAACCTAAGTTGTTAATACTAAGTTAGTATGAAGGGAAATAACCTAAGGGATGCTAAGTTATTTCTAACCTATTGCCTATACTATTTGGTTAAGCTATGTCCTAACCTAAGGTGGCAATCTATTTGTTTGAAGGTTATATCCTAAGGTTATACTTTTAAATTAACCTAAGATCTAACTTAAACAAATTGTATCTATCCTAAACTAAAGGGGTATGAAAGGGAACCTATGGGTCGATTGGTAAGTGGGAGCTAAGCGGCGGTTCCTAAGCTATTAATGAGATGTGATTTTGATTTAATAGGGCAGAGTACTGCCATACTTGGTAATTACATGAAAATTTAGTGGAACCTACGTGGAGGCATCACTAAGTTTGGAAATGCTTGTTGAAGTTCAATTTGGTCTCGCCAACTTTGGATGGCAGTGGCAAGGAGAGATAGGCGGGAATATGCAATTTAATGTCATTAATTCACCTCAGTTTTGGAAAGCAAACCATCTTGGAAGGCATGCCTGTGGATTTGTTGGGGGTTGTTTGATTTTGCATGCTTCATGATTTTTTCTCTGCATGGAGCTATCTGGTTCTTTGAACCAGTGGTTTGATCTACACTTTGTGGCTATTTTTTATTTCTCTGATCTATTTTCGATTCGAGGAAAGTATATGAGGCATTGTGGAAAAATATTATTGTTGGTTGATCTTTCTTGGAGAAGAAAAAGGTGTTGGAAACTCAGCTGGAAGTCTCCTTTGAATTGGCAGAGGAACTATCAAGCATGATAACCTCTACCCATTATGATTTCTTTCTTTCTTCTAAATGATTCATTAAAAAAACGCTGGTCACTTGAGATATATTTATGCATGATGTGTCTGGTTGTTTACTTGCATATTTTCATGAAATCTATGTGGTTTTGGAATGTGAATCCATTTGCTGTTAATGGTAGTTTTTGGGAACTTTCTTTGTACTAGTTATTAGTGGTATTCATGTGAATTTGTTTTTGAAGCTCTGTAACTTGTATTCGAATCTCTGTAACTTGTATTGAGACTAATGATGACTAAGACTGAATTTTGCCTTGCTGCTTGAATGGTTCTGAATCTTAGTTTTAGTCTTGTGTTTCGTTGAGCTTGAAGT
This sequence comes from Taxus chinensis, assembly GCA_019776745.2. NCBI lineage: Eukaryota > Viridiplantae > Streptophyta > Pinopsida > Cupressales > Taxaceae > Taxus > Taxus chinensis. Next base: position 442,735,913 of record CM034152.1, on the reverse strand, counting down.
GGAGCTTCGTGGTTGTTCTAAGCTTGCATTGAAGCTTCGTGATTTGTTGTGAGATTTTTGGGACTTTGTGTTTGTTTTGGACTGAGTTGGAACTTGGTGTAGTTCTGAAATTTTGGTTGAATCTTCATATTTAACAACTGTACTCGTATTCAGTTCTTGCGAATGCTGAACTTACTGTTGAGTTATTGAGCTTGGTTCTGTACTTACGCTCTGAACTGGAGTTTTATTCTTCTTTATGGAATTGGAAATGCTTGAACCCGTAATAGAGCATTGGTGTTATTCTGAGCTTGTATTTAGGGCCTTGGGTTTCATTATAGGCTCGTATTTGATCTTCGTCTTTGTCTTAGCCAGTATTGAAGATTGTGGAGTGTTGAACTTTTTTTGAAGCTCGTGTTAGACACTGTACATGTATTCCATTATTGATTTTTCTGAACTCGAGTTGGAATCGACATGTTTGAATCCATACTTGTATTGTGAGCTGGAGTTTTGTTAATATTTTAAGGATGTGAAAAGCTTTAAATCTCATTTAAGGACTGTCTGTTCAAAGGGAGTCTTGAGAGATTGTTTTGGTTAAAAGTAGAGCTAGTGTAATCTTATTTTGAGACCTCCTCTATCTTGTATTCTTTTTGGGATATGTTGTGGTACTTCTGTATTGGAGACTGTACTGCCTTATTTGAGCATGACAGGGTATGTGAATATGAAGTGTTTCCTATTCATCTCTTCCCTGAGAAAACCCTTGTCTTATGGAAAGCTTGACTATTTTTTTCATAGAAACAAATGGACTGGAAATACGTCCCGTTGTGGGTTTGGTTGATTTTTAGTTCATTTGGAACAATCGTATCAGTTGTAGAGGGTTTCTGGAATGTATTATTTACTTCCTTTTTGTCATTGATGTTGAACAAATTCTTACCTATCATAAGCTTTTAACTGGAACTCGAGAGGCTTGTGGTGATTTTGTTCAGTCGAGTTGGAAGAAGTTTGGGACAGTGCTTGTCTTAAATGAATTGTTTAGTTTTCTTACTCTCTTATGATCTATCATCTGATTCATGGGTTTTAATAGAATATGAATCTAAAACCTATTATACTAAGTGTTTTATGAAGGGATATAGTATCACCATTCTAAATTCTTTGTAATGTTGCTCTTATTTGGGATTGCAAACTGCTTTGTAATGGGAATTCAGTCTTTGAGTCGTGAGTTGTATTGACCCTTGTAATATTTTATGGTTGGATGATTTCTACTCCTTTATGGTTTCATTGATTGAACCTCCAAGTTTTATAGAGAAAGAAATATGTTCTCTTAGGGATAGTTACCATTAGGGACTATAATGTGAATTTTGTTCCGAGTTTTGAATTGAACTTGAGTTTGGTGAATGGAAATAGCAAACCAATTGTAAGATTTGTGATTGCAAGTTTGTAGTGTGAATTCTTTAACAGTACATTCGGTTTTGAGTTCTCTTTGGGAACTAGTTAAAGAATTTCTAAGTTTGTATTAGATAAGGGATTTCATTTCATAGTATAAATGAAATGAAATATGGATTGGGTCTTTTCTATTTGAGATCCTTTTTCTGTTGACTGTATAAGTTCATTGACTGAACTTCTCTTTAATTGATTCTCTTCTGAGATGGGAAATTCTTGTGGATTGGTTAAGAGACTTATTTTGCTTGAGTATAGCTTAGATTTGTGGATAGCCTGGTTCTAGACCTTTGAAATATAAACTACTAACATACAAAAGTTATTAAGACTTTCAGTTAGACTGTTTTAATATGCTTGGATTGAATTGGGATTCTTGTTTAGATGTTGCCTCTTTATTTATGGACTCCTTATATTGATCATCTTTGGACTGAGAAAGTGTTGTGTGTTCTAAACCTGATTCTTTCCTTCATATGAATTATGTCCAAGGAATAGGTATGTATTGATTCTCTTCTTTTGTTTACATGGAAAGATGAAGCATGCTAATATGAGCCTTGCTATAACTAACTTCTTTTGATACTTAGAAAATACAAATGTATATTTCTATTCTTATGGATTTCTGAAACAATTGGATGACAAGAATTGTTGATTGTTTTAAAATAATTGATAGGATCAATTAAATCTTGTGATATAATTCTGATGTTGTGGATTATATTAAGTTCTTTTCTTAAAATTGAATTCATACTCTTTTATGGTACTTCTTTTCTAGATGTTATTACTTATGATTGTTTGTATGATGTATATTAATTGTTTCATTAAAGAAGAGTTGTTTAATGAAACAATTAGTGGAATGCACTTTACTTTAATGCTTAGTGCTTATCATGCTCAGTTCATTGAACTGACCCGTGCTAGCAATTTTTGCAGATGGACATCATAAGTGATAAAAGAAGACAAGAACTTTCATGATGTATTGGTTTATTTAATTTTGGATCTTATGTAAAGAGTTTCGAATTATTCTTGAGTTGTATTGGAAAATAAAAGTGATGTTCTTTTAAGATCTTATTTATGATTTACATGAAGAATGTCTGAATTGCATAGTCTTGTAAATGTATATTTTAAATCATGAATTGAAAGGTTTGTGTTGGACTTCAATTTGTGAAGTGAAATCTTTGTACTTATATGCCAGAAATAATAGTGATATCTTTTCAGGATTCTTTATATCTGTTTATATACTATTGTTGTTATCAGATATTGAGTAGGATTAAGGAGATAGTATAATCTCCCCTATTATAATGCACTTGGTTAAATTGTAAAAGATGTCATTCTTTAACTACACAACTATAGTTTAATAATGAAATATGTTTGGGACATACAATTAATCTATATGTGTAATAAATGCTAAAAAGGTTATGTTGAACCTAATATTTAACCATGTAGAGGAAGAATCTTCCTCTCCCAAAGAACGAAAGATAAGATGATTAGTGGTTATGATCCTTAATCTTTATAACTTCATTTATAAAGTAAACACTAGTTGAATCTAGGTGGATGTCACACCTGATTTGGACAGCTAAGTTGCATTAGGAATTAAACGTTGATGTTTGTTGTCTTGTTTTGGGAATAACTACTTGTTATGCCACGTTAATGAACAATAATGCAAACATGGTTTAATGAAGTTCTCCATACCTAATCAGGATAAGTATGGGTAAAGAACTTAATGAATGTTGGAATTAGGGTTAGGCATGGTTGTTGTAATCTGAATCTTAATCCAATTTAATTATGATTAATGACCACTAAGGGGGTATGTACATCTTGATGAATCATTTCTAATGGATGTTGGCACACTCCAACTGTAGGACTGTACCCACAAGAAGTCCTGGGACTTCTCAAGGATATAGTGTTGTAGTTGACATGTGGCAACACCCTTCCATATTTGTTCATCTAGATTTACACACATCTGGACTTGAACTTAGTTTCTCTCTAGGTCAAGTTAGTAGCATGTTTAGGATAGGTAGTAGCTTTCATTGAATCAGGGTACCTCGGCACATCCGGTTGACTTAGGTCAACTGAGTATGCCCATATACCCTAAGTCATCGTGAGTGTCTTCCTATAATAAATTATGTTTCTAACCCGGGCTAGGGTTAAACCTTGGGCAAGTGGATTGACGATAGTCAGTAAAGACCATTCTAGATAACAGAAGAGTGAGGTGAAGGATGTATTCTAGAATGACGAGTATGCAATCTAGGAATAGTAACATGAACAATATGTTGAAAATCTTTGGCCAAAGTATCACAAGCTACTGGTTGTGTTGTTCTATGTCACCTAGTTTAAAGCAACGTGATGTCAGATGAATATTGGTAACAAATATTCAGATAGGTTCTTTAAATAGATCACTCAGTACCTAAAATAGGGTAGGAGAACCAAGTATACGTAGTATACATAAAGTATTCTATACTTTAAGTTAACATGAGAGATCGGTTGGTAACCGAGTCATGGAATGAGAGATCGGTAGCATACCGAGTCATTACAACTGCATATGGTTATCTGTTATGAGATTGATTGGCATGGAATGTGTGTTCTAAATGATGTTTTATTTAGAATAGAGAACATTATGTTTCAAAAAAAAATTCCCTTGTTTCTAAAGTCTTAAAATGGGAATGTTACACACATTTCACCATCTCATTCAACCCATATACATTATAATATCATATCCCAAGGTACATAGCATTCCCATTTCCATTTAATATTAAATTATGTCTGATATTTTTCCCATATTTTTGTAAACTCTAAAATTTTCACAAAACCACTATTACATCGTGATTATTTTATAGTTATATGTAAATGTGATTTTGAACAAAGAGATAAGGTATTATTGGCATCACTCCCTTATGGGTTTGTCTTTTATTAATTGATTGGAATTATTTTATTGTTATTTTCTTGCTTTAACTGAAGTTGCAACCTTTCATATAGAGATATTTGGCTCCATGTTTACTAGTTTGAACCATACAATAGGTCAGGACTACACATATGGTTCTAACCCCATTATACGGTTTTGAGGTTTTGAGCCCCTTTATTTTTTAACTATTTTATCTTTATGAGTTATTTATCTTTCATTTTATACCTTTTGGGTTATATTTTCCCACCACTTAGGTCTTAATATCAAGGAAATAAATTCTTATATATATATATATATATATATATATATATATATATGTCTAACTTAATAATTTAATATCTAGAAAGCATCTATCTATCTATCATAATATTGAACTAAAGAAGCAAAGAGTGTTGTTACATACTGCATACACAACATATGAGGGCATAATTCTGATTTCTTTCATCAGCACACAAGGATTTGAATGAGATGAAGTATCTTATCCCAATAGCAGTGTGAAAACAAAAGGGAAAGGCTAGAGCAAGGGATATTTACATTCCCCATGGAATAAATCATTAGGACAACTAGATTGAATTGGTAGTCTTATTTTCCCACTCAACAACCCTAGATGCATTGGCACATCACTCAAACAGATATGAGCACTGACCCAAAGTGTAAAAAGGTACCAAGTCCCTTTTTACTACTACCCTACCATAGTGTTAGCATGCATGTTCATAGTAACCAAATCCCAAAGTGTATATCCCATTCTAACAATTAGATTCTTATGCTCAAATTGGAAACACACATAGTAAAATAAACATATAGATCACATAAAAATTAGGATCAGGTTCATCATTTAATCACTAGTAACAGATACATCCATAACCAAAATCCAACCAAAAAAATCCATTATATTATTCCATCAAAACACAGTAGTTGAATACACCATAAGAAACATCCCAAAATCATGTGCACATTATACCAACAACATAAATCTATTACATCTCCAAAGCACATCATGTCTCTCTCCCTAAACCATGCAAATCAATACGTATATTTAGGGGGTGGGGAATTTCCCTTCACCACCCATGAACTTCTCAAAATACGTTGTACACTAAGAATAGCCATGCGTTGCTACAAAATAAACTAAGGAAGCATGCAATCTTCACCTAATAATAGATCATCTATAATTAAATCTAGTTTTAATCCTATTATTAGCTCTATGGACATGTTTTAATTGCAAGTTCATTCCTTAAAAATAGACTCTTCTTGGCTTCCATATCCTCTTTATGTGTCACATACTCCAATTCTATACTTAGCCCCATATACCGAAAATTCAATAAGACTTCTTCCTTCATGTCATGATCCTCACACACATCACCTTTTGTGTTCCATGCATAAACCTTATACTCCAACGTGCCGATCTCCCATGTGTTTCTTACATATCCCATCCATGTTCTTGAGTATCACTGTGTACTTAAATACTTAGACATTTTCTGGCCCCCAACATAATTTGAAATGTATTGCAATGCTCAATGATTCACATACGAGGTAACCGAGGTCAGTCTAAACAAAGAATTCACATTTATTTTCCATATAATGTGTTCTTGAGTATGTTGCATGGTATCTAGGGTTATTTTTTAGGTACAAGTGTGAAATCTAGGGTTTAATTCGACATCAAAGATTCTAAAAGGTGAAAAATATCGACATAGAGTCACACTAATGTTTTCAAGTTCTATATTTACACAGGTTCTAGATCTGTAATGTATGGTCTTGCCCCAGAGGTTCCATCATTATGGGATTCAGAATGCTCTATCCAAGGAACCTAACTGAATAATTGTTACCATTATTCATTGGCATCTCATCCCTTAGACTAGGTGAATTAGGACAACGCAATCAGCAGCTTGCGATACTTTGGCCAAAGATTTGAAAACATACTGTTTATGTCTCGTATTCCTTAACTGCATACTCATCAATCTGGGAATATGCCCTTCACCCCATTCTTATGTTATGTAGAATGTCTTATATACCGACTTCTGTCAGTCCCTTTTTATCCCAGTTAATCACTCAGGAACGGATTAGTAAGGTAACCACGTTTATATGGATGCTCCCGAAGACTAGGGATAAGATGACATACTGGGTCAATCCTAATTAAACCAGTGTGTCAAGATACCCCGAGTCTCCTAGGCAGCCATATAATGTGACCACATACCTAATCGGTCCAAAAAGTAACTTGTACGAGATCAAAGTGTAAATATTAGCGATCAATGCAAAGGGTGTCGTCGTAAGTCACCTGCATTGTTGTAACTTTCGAGAAGATCCTAATCTTCTCGGAGGTACAACCCTGCAGTTGACTTGTATCGTCAACCTTTAAATCTGCCTCGAAAAGATCTACTTAATAATATACGTTAAGCACGTTGAGGTTTAAATTACATTAAAGACGTTCCCTTAAGGTTAGCCTTTCCCAATCCCTGGATTCCTCATCCTAGGATGACCTTTCTCAATAAAACCCCATTACTCATAGGAGTTATCAAGGCCAAGGTCTCATCAAGGAGTTCATAGAATATACATAATTCTAAAACAACGGAATTGGTCAATATCTCATAAATTTCTCACGAGATAGCCATCTGAACCCCATTAGATTTATATCAGTTCTCATAACTAAATTTAAATCATAGTTATTAGCATCAAATATAAATGATTTAGAATCCAATTAAATGTTTTCCTGTCATAATCAGGACTAGGGATTAATAATTTAATTCAATTTGTTTAGTGTTCTGTTTAGGTATATTTTAACCCTATCTTCCAAAAAGACATTTACCTAAATTTCAATTTAGCTTTTTGATAGAACATACCAGAACTGCTAAACAATCATAAGAATTCAGTCTTATATTCATGCAAAGCTTACATTGTTAATCACAAAAGTCTCCAAATTATATAATAATAACAATGCTCTTTAGATCATTTGAACCGAAGAAGGTCAAACTATCAAGATAAGGATATAGACACATAAGTAACAATATCAATCTCCATTCCTTTTAGAACTAATCAAATACATTTTATGCATTCAGCATACTTGATACAAAACTCAACGAAAGAAGAACATCTTTCCTCTTATAGTACATTTAAAGAAATTCAAACTGAAATTCTACTTAAAATCAAATCTAAACAATCTGATCATCCTATCAGATCTGCATGCTTTTACCACTTACGGCAACCATCTGAAAAAATAGTCAACATGGGTCAGTTCGATGAACTGAGCATGATAAGCACTAACCTTTAAAACAATTGCAAAACATCAATTGTTTTCATTAAACACCCTGTTTAAATGAAATCAAATCATTAAAACGTTAGTGATCAAGAAGACAAATGCATCTAACCAACTATCCATCTGAATCCCAAGAACATCAACATCAGACAGATTATATATTCAACATAATACAAAATTAACCTATCATGATTCCATCAGCATGATAGAACAATTCCAAAGGTTAGATAAACAATTATTTCAACCTATACTTTATATCAGAAGAGAAATAAACAAATTGTACATGTTTCCCTCTGAATTAGCTCATGACTGTACCATCTTTTCAAAGGCAAGGCATTAACCTAATACTCATGCAAATAAATCAGTCGAGTCCCTCAATCAGCACTCTGTTTTGTTAAAACTTAAAGTAAAGCAACTGCAGTACAGTAACCCTCTTGCCAAACAACGGTGTCTATCTACCAAGCAGACTCAGTATGACCTTGCGCAAGGAGCGACAGACAAGAAGATAAACACTGAAAGGCTTTTAGACAAAAGGTCGAATTCAAAAGATCTCCTTTGTTATCGCAGTCGACCAAAGACTCATGATCATTTAAGCAATGACATTTCCCTAAGACTATGCGGAGGGATTTTTAAACGAAATCCAAGCAACATGCACATCCATATCCAACTGGAATGTAGTCAGAAAGAAAACATAACATAACATAACTTAGTCACTTCTGAACGCATCCAGAGTTGAAAGTATGGTATTCACGACCTACTTCATAGAAGCCAAAATTCATGAACTCAATCTTATTAAAGAAAACCAACAAAGCCAAGAACGTTACATGTTCATACTCAGGCTTATACAGAAAATAATGACATAGATTACCATTCGAGGATTTAAAACTAAGTCCGGAAATAGTATTCACAGTTTAGCTTTCCAAGAAGCCGATATACAAGATATCTTCCCATACTCATGGAACCCAACGGTGTCGAAAATAATAGAAAACCCAACAGTCTTTATTTGAAGCAGTTACACTGTTTATCTATCAAGAATTCAACTGAGTCCCAACAACAGTATACAGGATAAAAAAATAGTTAATGATTCTATCTATGCCAACTATGGTAAGCATTCAAAAATCGGGTGTAAGCAAATCAAAATACTGATTTCATAAAAAGGAATTCAACTGAACCTCTTCAAAATTCTCGAACAAGCTTACACAGAAGGAAACATAAATGTATACCCAGGAAGTCTGTACCAAATTTCATTACAAATAACAGAGGTCGTAATGACCTGTTACTTCTACAAGATTCCTACGGGATTCAGATTATCAAAACTCAAGGATGAATCTATATCCTCAACAGTGGACCATAATATACGATTCATTCAGAGGACTCCACAGAGTCATTTCAATACAATAATCATATATATATATATATATCAATACTATCAATTATATATATATATATCAATACTATCAATGGGTTGAATCCCCATAACCTCCACGCAAGGGAAAAACAACTTCCACAGGGTCGTAATGACTACTGTAACACAGTAGTTACCTCTTCCCAAACAACTATAAAATTTCATTACGAAACCTTAATAGAATCTATAACCACCGCTAAATAACAACCACGACAGAGCTTCCGAAAGAAAAGGTCAATTAACTGAACAATCAAACAAATGTCCTTTAGTATCCTTTCCGACAGTTCCACAACAAGAATTAACGAAAAGTATCCATCAACAAGCATTTCAATAGTCTGTACCCATCGAGAGAACAATCTACGGACTCACACAGAGCAGGCCTATCACATATACTTGCAATAATTTCGCATACAAAAGCTGAGATGCAAAACCCCAAAGAAATATAGCAACAGTTCGAATTTAATAAACACCCATCAAGGGATAAAATAAAAATCGAACCAGCATGAAGATACAGTACCAAAATCACTCAAGACAACCATAAAAAAATCATCTATTTCCATAAATCATTTGAACAGAGTTGTTCTAATGAAATCATTTGAAGAAGAGCAAGATATTTAAAAGTTAGGGCCTAACATGCCTGGGTATTTGCTCAAATCTCCGAAGCAGACCACTGAAAGAGCTCGGACTTTCTTTTCCTTTTCCAAGTTAGAGCGACCAACAAAATTTTGCTATCTCCATGACATATATATTTTCCTTTCCAGAGAAAAGAGCTAGATATGCTCATACTCGCCATGCAACACAAAGAAGACTAGTGCGAAGAACTAGTGAACAGGCAGAAGGAAAACCGAAATTCACGATAAGCCAAACAAAACAACAACCTTCCAATTTGCATGCCTTCTCACGAATTCTGAGCTCGACTACCAAGCTCATTAATTGCATTTACTCCAAATTTTCCGCTCAAACTCCACTGCCACCGACCGCCAAAGTTGGTGATAGACAAATAGAATTTCAAGACCATTTTCAGTTTTGACGACCTACCATGTCGGCTCAGTTAGCCGTTTCTAAAACCTCCGCCAATACATGTCCTTCATACTTATCCTTTGCATTAAATAACATAGAAACTACCGCCCATGGTTCGCATCCCCTCCATAGGTCCCCATAATCCTTACCCAATAGTTAGGTTAGTAACTTAGGTTAGAATTTAGGATAACACCTAGTCTAACTTCATAGAACATAGATACTAACTTAGGACATTAGTTCTTAGCCTAGGTCTAGGTTAGATTAACACTAATCTAACCCCTAGGTTAGGTTTAGTTTTAGGTTACTAACATTAATAATTCCAGTTAGGTCTACATTTCGTACACTCAGAAAAAGACCCATAACATGCATTCTTGAACAGGGTTAGCTCCTGTTCTGCCTTTAGGCTACAAAATTGTATGAAACCGAATTATTACCTGGTCCACGATCGAGACCTTCCAGATATACTTCGATATCGGGAACCAATCCATTTCACATGATCAACCTGAGTTATACTCCGGACTAGCTTATTCAATGCTTCTAGACCTTGCAACCTGTTCAAGGTCTGTAATTTTAATTCATCACGAACAAACTTAAAGCAATACTTGGATCAATTCCACTGATCCAAGGCTAGGTCTTATAGATGGATAACTCTATGATTCATTCCGAGATCAGATTAAATTTAGATACAAAATGAAAGAAATAAAAGAGTCCAATCATATTCCGACTCAGTCAAAGATCTGCAATCTGCAAAGAAGATACAGTACATATCAAGCATGATTTCTCAATCAAGGAACACATCCTTTTTACAAAGAAATCACATATCAACACTTGTATGCTTAGGAGGAAGTAACAACAGTTCAGGGTGTTACATGCTTCCCTCCTAAAAAGATTCATCGTCCCGATGATTACATATTCGATTAACCTTCAGGTCAATCAATTTATTAGTTCACAAATCAATGCGACTATTTTCCAACTTGAATAGTTCCAAAAATCAATGTCACAACACATTTTATTCAACCTGAATAATGTTTGCCTTCATCTGGCTTTCATAAATACTTATAAAAAAATAAGTTCATTAAAGAATGTTTTGTTAACAGATTTCATTCTGTTGAAAAAGAGAAGGAAAAGCAGTTTTCATCTCTTCCAGATTTTCCCAAGTTGCACTTTCTTCGTTAAACTGGTCCCACTGGACCTTACATTGCTGTATCTCATGATTTCTTAAATGCAATTGGTGAGTTTCCAGCACTCGTGTGGGTTTAACCATGATTATTCCTGGGTCTTGGACCTGCAAGGAATTCCAATTTAAAACATGTGACAGATCTGAAACGTATTTCTTAAGCAAAGAAATATGAAAAAACATCATGCATGCGCGATAAAGCAGGTGGCAATGCTAAACGATAAGCTACAGGATTGATTATTTCGACAATTTCGAAAGGTCCCACGAATCGAGGGTGACAACTTGGCAGCCTTGCCAAAAGTTATTGAACTCTTCCTGGGTTTAACATGAAGAAAAACCTTATCACCAAGCTCAAACCTTCTATCAACCCGCTTAAGGTCAGCGTAGCTCTTCTGTCTATCCGCTGCTTCCTTTAGTCGTTCACGAATCAGCTTAACTTGCTGTTCCATTTCTGTGAGAATCTCTGGTCCAATTACCACTCTATCCTCAACACTGTCCCAACTAACAGGAGTTCTGCACTTTCTTCCATAAAGTGCTTCAAATGGTGCCATTTTAAGAGATGAGTGATAAGTATTGTTGTATGCGAACTCAACTAATGGAAGATACTCCTCCCATTTATACTGTTGATCCATGCAATACATACGCAACATGTCCTCTAACACTTGATTTACCCTCTCAGTTTGTCCATCCGTTTCCGGATGATATGCAGAACTAAAGTTTAGTTTTTTTCCAAGAGCTACGTTAAGCATTTGCCAAAACCTTGACATCATTCTAGGATCCCTGTCAGATATAATCAATTCTGGTACACCATGCAATCTGAAAATTTCGTGTACGAATCTTTTGGCCAGCACTGGTGAATCATCCTTTAGATTTCCAGCGATGAAATGAGCTACCTTAGTCAGTTTATCTACAACTACCAGGATAACATCATGTTTATTCCTGGACATGGGTAATCCTTGTACAAAATCCATGGTTATTACTTGCCATTTGTACTGCGGTATGCTATGAGGATATAACAGTCCAGCAGGGTGCATGTGTTCTACCTTAACCCGCTGACACTCCAAACAATGGGTCACAAAATTTATGACATCCTTTTTCATACCTTTCCAAAAGTATTGTTGTTTCAGATCAGCAAGCATCTTTGTGATACCCGGGTGTCCAGAGAAAGGTGAATTATGAAATTCCACTAACAACTTCTTCCTCAATTCGTTCAGCATAGGTACATATACCCTGTTTTCATAACGCAAGATTCCTTCATTATCAAAATGAAAACCTTTATACCTTTCATCCTTTGGTTCTGCAGCAAGCGCTGCCTTCACCTGCAGAAAGTAATTATCAGATTCTGAGGCACTCTTTACCTCCTCCTTGAACTGAGTTCTTAATGTTATAAGAGCAGAAATGTGCCTCCTTCGACTTAGAGCATCAGCTACTCTATTCTCCTTCCCTTTGATATAACTAATATCAAAGTCATATTGTGATAAAAATTCTAACCACCTTCTCTGTCTGGCATTCAGATTAGGCTGAGTAAAAATATATTTCAGCCCTAAGTGATCAGTTTTCAACTCAAAAGGTTTCCCAAGTAAATAGTGTCTCCAGACTTGAAGTGCATGAACAATGGCAGCAAGCTCCAAATCATGAGGGGCATAGTTCAGCTCATGTAACTTGAGTTTTCTACTTTCATATGCAATGACTTGATCATTTTGTAGCAAAACACCTCCAAGGCCTTCCCCGGAAGCATCCGTCACAACAGTAAAAATTCCCATTAGGGTCTGGTACAGCTAATATAGGTGCAGAAGTCAACTGGTCTTTCAGACTTCTGAAAGCCGCTTCGCACTTGTCGTTCCATAAGAATTTCTTATCCTTCTTCTGCAATGAAGTTATTGGTGCAGCTACCTTAGAAAAGTCCTTTACAAATTTTCTATAGTAACCTGCAAGACCCATGAAGCTTCTTACTTCATGCACATTCTTTGGCGCAGGCCACTCAGTTATTGCCACTATTTTTGAAGGATCTACAGCAATTCCTTCTTTACTTATGACATGACCCAAATCGTGAACTTCTGAATCAAAGAAATAACATTTGGATAACTTACCATACAACCTTCTTTTTCTCAGAATTCCCAAAACTATCTTCAAATGCTCATTGTGCTCCTCAACGCTTTTAGAATAAATGAGAATATCGTCCAAGAATACAAGTACAAACTTGTCCAGATATTCTTGAAAAATATTATTCATTAAGTTCATAAAGGCTGCGGGTGCATTAGTTAATCCAAAGGGTAGAACTGTGAATTCATAATGTCCGTACCTTGTTCGGAAAGCTATTTTATGAATATCTTCCTCTCTAATCCTTAACTGATGATAACCAGATCGAAGGTCTATCTTAGAATAAACCGCTGCTCCACGCATCTGATCAAACAGATCGTCGATCCTAGGAAGTGGATATCGGTTCTTGACTGTAGCTTTGTTCAACATCCGATAATCAATACACAGCCTTAGTGTTCCATCCTTCTTTTTCACAAATATTACAGGCGCTCCCCAAGGTGAAACACTTGGTCTGATCAAACCTTTAGACAAAATCTCTTGTAACTGTGACTTAAGCTCAACTAACTCTGTAGTAGTCATCTGATAAAATGCCTTGGAAATAGGTTCTGTTCCTGGCTTGATTTCAATGATGAAGTCAAATTCTCTCTTGGGTGGTAACCCTGGTAATTCCTCAGGAAAAACATCCCTGAAACTTTGTAACAGAGGGAATCGTTTCATGAAATCATCATCTTCTTCCGAAGATTCGGATATCTTTACTGCATAAAGGGTACATCCTTTATTTTTAGCCTTTTTAAGCTGCATAGCTGACAGTTTTCTAACTGAAATTTCCCGTTTCACCCCTTGAATCTCTGCTGATTCTAGCTTATCATCTAAACATTTTATGTTCTTTTCATAGCAGTCTACTTTTGCTTTATGGTCAGCTAACTAATTGACACCGATAACAATGTCATACGATCCTAAAGGTGCAACATAGAGGTCAACTTCCGTGGAAAAGTTAAGTAAGTCAAGGACTGCCCCAAAAAGACACATACTCACTGTATGAACAGAATTATTACCATACTGTACAGTCCAAGATTTATCCATTTTCCCAGCTTTTCTTTTAAGTTTAGAAGCAAGTTTATTAGAAATAAAACATTCAGTATCTCCTGTATCAAAAAGAATAGTGATAGGTATGCCAAATAACTTACCCGGAACTTCTATAGGTGTCACTTTCTTTTCAGCTTGCTTGTCTGCTACTGCAGCATGTATCTTATGCTGCTAATTACGATCATCCTTCTTCAAAGGGCACTGATTTGCATAGTGATCTTTGCCACAATTGTAGCAGCCTCCTACAGGTCCCTTTTTAGGCTCAGAATTGCCTCCAGCCTTGTAATTGTCACGTTTTCCTCCATAGGGTTTCTGCCCATTATTGTAATTTTTAACAAAATTATCCCTTACATTTCCAGCAGGCTTATTTACTACTGCTTTCTTATTGTTATCTCCTAGAAACTTACTCTTGTTTCCAAACTTTTTCCATGGCCCTTTTCTAGGTGCAAGAGAGGTTGAAGAAGGGTTTGCAGTCTTCTTCTGCACTTCCTCTTTATGAGCAGAAATAGCCTTTAATTTCTATTCTTGCCTTATGGCCTTTTCAATAACTCCTTCCATAGTGGTTAGACTGTGAACATCGACCTCTCCCCCTATCATGGGATTCAATCCCATGATGAATTTTTGAATTCTGAACTTCTCGTCAGTTTGATACTGCGGTACATACTTGAGGATTTTTGTAAACCGCTCCCAGAATTCAGTTACCGTTAGCTTCCCTTGAGCTAAGTTCTAAAATTCTGTCATTTTCTGATCATAGAAAAGTTGTGGCAGCCAACGTTGCCTAAAATAGCCTTTAAATTGATCCCAAGTAATATTGGTCTCATCAATGTTTAGTTTAGCTTTACGGCTATCCCACCATGAAGATGCTTCGTGGGAAAGTTGATAGGCTCCCCAAATTGCTTTGGTTTCCTCTGAGAAGTTCCTTATTGCAAAGTAATTCTCCATTTCGCTAAGCCAGTTCTCAGCTCCATCTCCTAATGTGGTGCCATCATACTTAGGTGGACTTATCCTTTTTATATCATTAGTGAGTTCTGCTGCCAATCTGGCCTTTTTGTTTTCTGGTTGGACAGGTGCATTCCCAGCATTAACATCAACACCCATGTCGGGGTTGTCCTCAGGAGGTTTCTGATTATTATTATCAGCTTCTTCATCCTCCTCATTTCCCATCACCTGTTGTTCCAGTACAGCTAAGCGATCTCTTGTGTCCAACAGGGTAGTAAGGATCTCATCAAGTTTCTGGGTGGTTGCTGCTCCTCCTTCAGGTGGAGCATTATTCGCAACATTCCCCCTTTTTCTAACCATTTTTTGTTACAAGAAAATTCAGGTTTTTATCATATTATGGACACAATAGGTCCAAGAGCTGCAACCTTCAGCTCTGATACCAAGATGTAACATCCTCATTTTAGACAATAGAACAAGTCAACATTTTTTTTTTGATAATTGCATCCTGGTTCTAAATACATAATTTAGAACTCACAAATCAAATAACCATTCATATAACAGATAACCATATGCAGCTGTAATGACTCGGAGTACCTCCGATCTATTCATTCCATGACTCGGTAATCTACCGATCTATTCATGAGTAATAAGAGTTGGCGTTATTATTTAACACTTCACTCTTGCGGTTCTCTTCCCTATTCTGGGATTCAAAATGCTCTGTCCAAGGAACCTAACTGAATAATTGTTACCATTATTCATCGGCATCTCATCCCTTAGACTAGGTGAATTAGGACAACGCAATCAGCAGCTTGCGATACTTTGGCCAAAGATTTGAAACATACTGTTTATGTCTCGTATTCCTTAACTGCATACTCGTCAATCTGGAATACGCCCTTCACCCCATTCTTATGTTATGTAGAATGTCTTATACCGACTTCTGTCAGTCCCTTTTATCCCAGTTAATCACTCAGGAACGGATTAGTAAGGTAACCACGTTATATGGATGCTCCCGAAGACTAGGGATAAGATGACATACTGGGTCAATCCTAATTAAACCAGTGTGTCAAGATACCCCGAGTCTCCTAGGCAGCCATATAATGTGACCACATACCTAATCGGTCCAAAAGTAACTTGTACGAGATCAAAGTGTAAATATTAGCGATCAATGCAAAGGGTGTCGTCGTAAGTCACCTGCATTGTTGTAACTTCGAGAAGATCCTAATCTTCTCGGAGGTACAACCCTGCAGTTGACTTGTATCGTCAACCTTTAAATCTGCCTCGAAAAGATCTACTTAATAATATACGTTAAGCACGTTGAGTTTAAATTACATTAAAGACGTTCCCTTAAGGTTAGCCTTTCCCAATCCCTGGATTCCTCATCCTAGGATGACCTTTCTCAATAAAACCCATTACTCAGAGGAGTTATCAAGGCCAAGGTCTCATCAAGGAGTTCATAGAATATACATAATTCTAAAACAATGGAATTGGTCAATATCTCATAAATTTCTCACGAGATAGCCATCTGAACCCCATTAGATTTATATCAGTTCTCATAACTGAATTTAAATCATACTTATTAGCATCAAATATAAATGATTTAGAATCCAATTAAATGTTGTCCTGTCATAATCAGGACTAGGGATTAATAATTTAATTCAATTTGTTTAGTGTTCTGTTTAGGTATATTTTAACCCTATCTTCCAAAAAGACATTTACCTAAATTTCAATTTAGCTTTTGATAGAACATACCAGAACTGCTAAACAATCATAAGAATTCAGTCTTATATTCATGCAAAGCTTACATTGTTAATCACAAAAGTCTCCAAATTATATAATAATAACAATGCTCTTTAGATCATTTGAACCGAAGAAGGTCAAACTATCAAGATAAGGATATAGACACATAAGTAACAATATCAATCTCCATTCCTTTCAGAACTAATCAAATACATTTTATGCATTCAGCATACTTGATACAATACTCAACGGAAGAAGAACATCTTTCCTCTTATAGTACATTTAAAGAAATTCAAACTGAAATTCTACTTAAATCAAATCTAAACAATCTGATCATCCTATCAGATCTGCATGCTTTTACCACTTACAGCAACCATCTGCAAAAATAGTCAACATGGGTCAGTTTGATGAACTGAGCATGATAAGCACTAACCTTTAAAACAATTGCAAAACATCAATTGTTTTCATTAAACACCCTGTTTAAATGAAATCAAATCATTAAAACGTTAGTGATCAAGAAGACAAATGCATCTAACCAACTATCCATCTGAATCCCAAGAACATCAACATTAGACGGATTATATATTCAACATAATACAAAATTAACCTATCATGATTCCATCAGCATGATAGAACAATTCCAAAGGTTAGATAAACAATTATTTCAACCTATACTTTATATCAGAAGAGAAATAAACAAATTGTACATGTTTCCCTCTGAATTAGCTCATGACTGTACCGTCTTTTCAAAGGCAAGGCATTAACCTAATACTCATGCAAATAAATCAGTCGAGTCCCTCAATCAGCACTCTGTTTTGTTAAAACTTAAAGTAAAGCAACTACAGTGCAGTAACCCTCTTGCCAAACAACGGTGTCTATCTACCAAGCAGACTCAGTATGACCTTGCACAAGGAGCGACAGACAAGAAGATAAACACTGAAAGGCTTTTAGACACAAGGTCGAATTTAAAAGATCTCCTTTGTTATCGCAGTCGACCAAAGACTCATGATCATTTAAGCAATGACATTTCCCTAAGACTATGCGGAGGGATTTTTAAACGAAATCCAAGCAACATGCACATCCATATCCAACTGGAATGTAGTCAGAAAGAAAACATAACATAACATAACTTAGTCACTTCTGAACGCATCCAGAGTTGAAAGTATGGTATTCATGACCTACTTCATAGAAGCCAAAATTCATGAAGTCAAGCTTATTAAAGAAAACCAACAAAGCCAATAACATTACATGTTCATACTCAGGCTTATACAGAAAACAATGACATAGATTACCATTCGAGGATTTAAAACTAAGTCCGGAAATAGTATTCATAGTTTAGCTTTTCAAGAAGCCGATATACAAGATATCTTCCCATACTCATGGAACCCAATGGTGTCGAAAACAATAGAAAACCCAACAGTCTTTATTTGAAGCAGTTACACTGTTTATCTATCAAGAATTCAACTGAGTCCCAACAACAGTATACAGGATAAAAAAATAGTTAATTATTCTATCTATGCCAACTATGGTAAGCATTCAAAAATCAGGTGTAAGCAAATCAAAATACTGATTTCATAAAAAGGAATTCAACTGAACCTCTTCAAAATTCTCGAACAAGCTTACACAGAAGGAAACATAAATGTATACCCAGGAAGTCTGTACCAAATTTCATTACAAATAACAGAGGTCGTAATGACTTGTTACTTCTACAAGATTCCTACGGGATTCAGATTATCAAAACTCAAGGATGAATCTATATCCTCAATAGCGGACCATAATATACGATTCATTCAGAGGACTCCACAGAGTCGTTTCAATACAATAATCATATATATATATATCAATACTATCAATGGGTTGAATCCCCATAACCTCCACGCAAGGGAAAAACAACTTCCACAGGGTCGTAATGACTACTGTAACACAGTAGTTACCTCTTTCCAAACAGCTATAAAATTTCATTACGAAACCTTACTAGAATCCATAGCCACCGCTAAATAACAACCACGACAAAGCTTCCGAAAGAAAAGGTCAATTAACTGAACAATCAAACAAATGTCCTTCAGTATCCTTTCTGACAGTTCCACAACAAGAATTAACGAAAAGTATCCATCAACAAGCATTTCAATAGTCTGTACCCATCGAGAGAACAATCTACGGACTCACACAGAGCAGGCCTATCACATATACTTGCAATAATTTTGCATACAAAAGCTGAGATGCAAAACCCCAAAGAAATATAGCAACAGTTCGAATTTAATAAACACCCATCAAGGGATAAAAGAAAAATCGAACCAGCATGAAGATACAATACCAAAATCACTCAAGACAACCATAAAAAAATCATCTATTTCCATAAATCATTTGAACAGAGTTGTTCTAATGAAATCATTTGAAGAAGAGCAAGATATTTAAAAGTTAGGGCCTAACATGCCTGGGTATTTGCTCAAATCTCCGAAGCAGACCACTAAAAGAGATCGGACTTTCTTTTCCTTTTCCAAGTTAGAGCGACCAACAAAATTTTGCTATCTCCATGACATATATATTTTCCTTGCCAGAGAAAAGAGCTAGATATGCTCATACTCGCCATGCAACACAAAGAAGACTGGTGCAAATAACCAGTGAACAGGAAGAAGGAAAACCGAAATTTGCGATAAGCCAAACAAAACAACAACCTTCCAATTTACATGCCTTCTCGTGAATTCTGAGCTCGACTACCGATCTCATTAATTGCATTTACTCCAAATTTCCCGCTCAAACTCCACTGCCACTGACCGCCAAAGTTGGCGATAGACAAATAGAATTTCAAGACCATTTTCAGTTTTGGCGACCTGCCACGTCGGCTCAGTTAGCCGTTTCTAAAACCTCCACCAATACCTGTCCTTTATACTTATCCTTTGCATTAAATAACATAGAAACTTCCGCCCATGGTTTGCATCCCCTCCATAGGTCCCCATAATCCTTGCCCAATAGTTAGGTTAGTAACTTAGGTTAGAATTTAGGATAACACCTAGTCTAACTTCATAGAACATAGATACTAACTTAGGACATTATTTCTTAGCCTAGGTCTAGGTCTAGGTTAGGTTTAGTTTTAGGTTACTAACATTAATAATTCCAGTTAGGTCTACATTCCGTACACTCAGAAAAAGACCTACAACATGCATTCTTGAACAGGGTTAACTCCTGTTTTTCCTTTAGGCTACAAAATTTTATGAAACTGAATTATTACCTGGTCCACGATCGAGACCTTCTAGATATACTTCGATATCGGGAACCAATCCATTTCACATGATCAACCTGAGTTATACTCCGGACTAGCTTATTCAATGCTTCTAGACCTTGTAACCTATTCAAGGTCTGTAATTTTAATTCATCACGAACAAACTTAAAGCAATACTTGGATCAATTCCACTGATCCAAGGCTAGGTCTTATAGATGGATAACTCTATGATTCATTCTGAGATCAAATTAAACTCAGATATAAAATGAAAGAAATAAAAGAGTCCAATCATATTCTGACTCAGTCAAAGATCTGTAATCT
Source organism: Taxus chinensis (assembly GCA_019776745.2). Lineage (NCBI taxonomy): Eukaryota > Viridiplantae > Streptophyta > Pinopsida > Cupressales > Taxaceae > Taxus > Taxus chinensis. The sequence goes on along the minus strand of CM034152.1, from coordinate 442,715,418 downwards.
GCAAAGAAGATACAGTACATATCAAGCATGATTTCTCAATCAAGGAACACATCCTTTTTACAAAGAAATCACATATCAACACTTGTATGCTCAGGAGGAAGTAACAACAGTTCAAGGTGTTACAAGCTATATGTTTATAATATATGGGGTCACATAGGAATTAGTTATATTTGGTAATGAGTCATCCTACATTGGGATTATGTGTTACCCATCCATTAACAATAATGTATGTATATATAGATGATATGTGTATCATTAAGATTTATGTCATGGATGTATGAGTTGAGTCTTCTACTTGGTAGAGGTGTATATACAAATTTTTGGTATGCGTGTCCCCCATCCCACCTTATCCATCTCACATATTAGTCCCTCCCTTCCTATTAAAATTTATATTTCCCTCTAAAACCCCATTACCCTCTTAATTCCTATTATTGTGCCTTAATCCCATTTCATCTCATTATTAGTTATCACTCCTTAATCCATCCATAACCCCATTTAATTATCCATTAATTTACCTATTATTTTAATCACTCCATCCTAACATTATTATTATTTACCCTAACTATATTTTAATCACCCTAAAAACACATCCACCTTCTTAGGATTATACCCATAAGTATCCTCATTTATAATCCCTAAGATTCCCTTACACCTATTTAACCCCATAATCCTCCCACTACCAATTATTTCCCCCATGCACCACTATCTCACCCAATAATGGATAATCCAAAATTTTGACCCATTTAATCCCTTCAATTTTGATATTTTCACCATATACTTCATCTAAGTGGACGGTCTGCCACAGTTTCCAGCGACCCAAGCGGGTCTTCTTCAACCCTATTAATACACCTCTACCCCACCTCTCAAATGGCTGAAAACATTTGGGTTTTTGAGTTATCTTGCAAACTTGTTTTGATTTTTTAATCTCCTAAGACACGATCTTCACCTTTATTTCTTCTCAAGATCCTTTCATGTCATCCATGGAAGATTAAAGACCTTGGGTTTTCTTTGATTCCTTATTTTTCTTCACTGTCTCTTTCTTGTAAGTTTTGCAAGTCATCTTGGAGCTCAGTCATTTATTCATCCTTATTTGATCATTTTAGATCCCCTTTTCCCATCCTTTCATCTCATCAAATACCAAATCCTACCTCAATCGTTATTGAACCCATCTGTGTCATCCATGCTTTTTGTTTGCACCATCATCTTCCTCAGCCTCATAACTCCCTCATCAGTCAAAACACTCTGCTTCTACCACCCGTATATCTGATAGCCCAAATATTTCCCTCTTTATTCTAGTCATCATCAACCCAACCTAATTTTTATTGACCCTATCAACACCCCATCAGAGCTTCCCTCTGTTGCATCCTCTCTATCCCTCACCATCCCAAGATAAAACTTAGCATCTCAGAGTAGGTTCCAGATCTTTCTTCTTCTTCTTAAATTCTTCTCAGCTCTACAGTGATCACCATTGACCCTACCGGTTAGCCTTGGTTTTCCATTGACCAGGTCAGGTTTTATTTTGTTTATCAATATTTTACATTATCATATTTGTATTTTAGTATCTTTAGCGTATCTTATATTTGTTTCATATTGTTATCTACATTCATTTTATCCCTTATAATTTATCATATCTTTTTATCACAGTGGATTGACATCCATCCTAGGAAGTTATCACTTATTGGGACTGACCTTGTTAGGAAACCCACCATACTATATACTAATTGTTTTCATTTTTAGCTTCTCTTTGTTTTTTAGGTTATCAAACTTGTTGTAGAGAGGACCCTTTGTTCTTGTACCTTCATCATCATTGTCATCCCCATCATGAGGTAACATTTTACCCTCCCATAGTTTTAAGTTTCTTGGTTTCCTGTCCCCTTTGCATTAACTTGAAACATGAGTGGGAAAGCTCCTCAAACATTCTGGCACTCTTGGTGGGACCCACCCTTCTTCTTTGGCGAGTTTTTAATTATCGTTATTTTTTATTTTCCTTTTTATCGTTCTCTTTCTACTAACTTTGTGTTTTGCGCTTTCTTTCTTGTATGATTTGCATATTTTGCTTTATTGGATCAACAATGTGTGTGCTGAAAATAAAATAAAATAAAATAAGGAAAATAATGTTATCTATTTATTCTTCATTTTTCCCCATATTTGATCCTTTTTACATCTTTCTCCATACTCTATTTGTGTGATCTCATTGAACTTCACACTTTTTTTGGACTTAAAAATAACACCTTTATACTTTCATGCTCATCTAGTCTAAGTAGGAGGTAATATGTTGCATCCACTTCTTTCACACACATCCAAACTCACACATCAAATTTACACATATATAACATCTCCTACCAAGTGGAACTATTGGGATTTCATCACCCAATAGGAAATCCGCCATGGTGTTCTAGCCACATTATAATTTTTTTTATTATTGATATCTTGTCTTAGCACACACTCTTATCGTTGTGGTGTGTGAATTTTGGGGGTAGGAACCTATATCAGGCCACATACTAGTAGTCATCAAAAATTTGTGCCTCATTTTCCTTTGGGTATATCGAGAATGCCATCCAAAAAATATTGAAACCATCCTTAGATTGACCATTTCCTACGTTCACTTTGAGCCCATTTCTTTTCTTTTTTCACGTCTTCTTAAATAAACAAGATAATTAAAACATTTTTGCTTTTCTTAGTAATAATCAACATTTAGTTCTTGGTTATTTCATGTTTTTTCTAACTCAATATCAAGTTATAAAAATGGAACAAGCTACCTCATCCAACATACCCCCCTCTAACAACATTTCCCAGTAGACATTCACTCTTGTCATTGTTTATTCCACTCCTTTGATTACCTCCTCTACAATCTCCCAACCTATAATATCTGTGACCCCTTTTAGTGAAATCCCTATGATCTAAACCCATTCCCATGTTAAAACTAATCCTTTCATCTACCACCATTTTATTCCTTCTAGACTAGCTACACCCCCATCTGCCACTTCCTTGGAAACCTTTGGGTCCCCTATTATTCCTCGTGGATGCTTGGAGTTTCAGGAACTCCTGAATGCTAACCTTGTTTCCCTTAATGAATATCTTATCTATAAATCTACTCACCTTCCTATCGATGGACCCCCTTGTTAACAAATATATGCTTATCACGCTCAACCTGAATCCACTTAATTCCTCACCTCTCAGATCATTGTTTTATTTCCCAAATCCATGAATGAGCTTGTCATGGCCCAATAAGAACATGGCTCCCAAAAATATTCCTCTAAGATCACCCGAGCTCATTGATCCACTCAATTAGTGGTTCCTATTCCTCCCAACACACCTCATATCAATGTTACTCCCACTTCTTCCATCAAAATTATTTCTTCATTCACCATTGTTATTAGTTCCCCTACCTCAACTTTACAAGAATCCCACCTACTTCTTCCACCATCTAAACATCATGATCAAACTTCTTCTCCTATCCCTATATCCTGAGTCCATGAAAACATCATCATATCACAACCCCACCCTTCGGAATCAACCAAAACTCATTAACATCCTCTCTGGAGTGTCTTCTACCATATCTTTCCCAATCAATCTACCCAAATATCTCAACCACCTCATACCCACATTCCAACTCATCCCATACAAAACCAATCTAATATCCCCACTTATCAACAATAGAAGGAATCATATTAATCTAACTATGTCCCCATATCTCAACCATATCCTATCCTAACATATCTAATCACAACCCTTTAAATATCTCCCCCCTTATCAACCATCCCCGCAAACACCTACTCATCCTCAACATTACCAAACTTACTCTCAACCCAATCCATCCACTTCTTAAAATCCCCAACCTCATCCATCAGCTTCTCATCTCGATACCTCTAATGACCCTATGCAAGAATTTTTAAGTAGGTTGGATAATATTAAAGCCTCTACTTTGGGTTCTAAAACCACCTTCTCTTATGAACAAATTTTTAATGATCCCATTCATCCATCAGTTCTTGTCAAACCTTATCCTCCACATTAGGAACTCTCTAAATTTTCTAAATTCAACAGCAATGAGAACCCTCAAAAACACCTTCGTGCCTTTAGGCACGCATGATATCTCATTGCACATGATCAAGACCTCATGCTCCGTACCTTCCCCATCATATCCACCCTATCGATGACACACATCCTAAACCCATGTGGTACCATGAATATCACTATTTATAACACCATAAAATCCACATTCAAGACATTGAAAATTGTATTACCTTTAAATACCTTGTCTAACACCTTATCGATCATGGGGACCTTCAATTGGATAATCCTAACACTCCACCTAACCAACCCTTAGATGTCTTCAAAAAACCTTTCCTTAATCATTCACCAAAATAAAAAGCTAATCTACCTACATCTCAAGCACAAAATGCCCATACAATCAATACCTTGAGTCAGGATCCAACACCACCATCTTCTCTCATCATCCCTTCATCTGCCATACCCACCTCTACTCCTTCGACATCTATCTCTGAATCTCTAACCATACCAACATCCAAACCCATGTCTACTTTTATCATTCCTACATCCACCTCATCCGCATCTACTACACCCACCTCTATTACATCCACATCCTCTACATCAATATCCTCTACACGGGAATCTGCAATTGTGTCTACATCCACCAAATCTTCATCTACTACACCCACCTCTCTTATATCTACATATATTACATCTTAATTTGATATGCTCACACCCATCCCCATATCTATCTCAACATCCATTTATATGCCCATGCTTACTGATCCTTCTAAACCCACACCTCCAATTGTATCAAAATCAGTGCTTGAATCCACTCCCCTATTTAAATCACCCCTTCAAACATCTACTTAGCAAACACCCTCACTTGATGTGATCACAAAATATGTCCCAATCCCATCCTCATCCCACATAAATACTACCTTATTCATATGAACACCTTCAAAACCCACACCATCTATGACTACTTCTAATCTCATCAAATGTATCATCAAAAAATCACTCCCATCTTCAATCCCCACACCTTCAACAAAACATACATCTGTATGACTTAATTCTACTCTAAAGGTCAATTGGTTAAAATTATCACGATCCCCGCCAAGGGAAAGACATCACAACAAACATCTAAGAACCTTGGCATTCCTACTAAGATATCCCTAACCCATCTGCATAAGAAGTTGGAGCTTCCCCTTTCAAAACCCCATCACCCTAAACATCCCAACATCTCATCTTCCATTTTAGGGCCTCACCCTTATTTTTTGGGACCGGGCCCTTTATTTGAATTCACTAACACTCCCAAATCCACATCTAAATAATTTATTCCTTCTTTAAATCTAAATTGAAATCATCCATCCTTCCTTCTAATTCTGATTCACAATATTCTAAAGAGAAATCGAAATAAAAAATTCCTATCAAACCCCATAAGAGTAAGGCACCTCTCTTACTTTCATCATCACCACCAAACCAAATCCATCTAAATTACCTATGACATCATCTTTAAAAAATCTCATATGATCTTATACAGAAGTCCTTCAACATCTAATCCAAGAAACCGCAATCACCCTTCCCCCTATAAACCCCTTTGACACACATGGTTTGATTCCAAGACCATATGTGCCTACCATCATGTCCCTAGACATGATAAAGAGAAATGTCAGGCTCTCAAAACCATCATCAACAATCTCATCAAATAATATTATCTTCTTGTCAAAGAATACTTCTTATCCACATCTAATCCCAATCCTCTAAACAAGTTTGTAACCTCTAAAGACCCTAAATCTACTTCATCATCCATAAATTTTGTCGTCATCCTACTACCAACTTCTAAGGACATACCTCTTTATATATATTTTGTTCATATCACCACTTATTCTCGCCCTCATGAGTCCTAACAATCTACCCAATCCAAATCAAAAAAATTCATCAGTTTTCATTCTGATGATCCCACTCCATTGCCTTCCTTATCCAAGGCCAAGGTATCGATCTTAGCCACATTGAAAACCCAAAAGCACACCACCATGGAACAAAGCATTGTAAAATAATTACACCAAGATCTCGTTAATATGTACCTTTATGAGATCATCCAAATCTCTCCCAATCATTGAAATGATCTTATTGAAGCCTTGTAATGTATCCCCGTCTCATCCAATGAAGCTCAACCCTTCATGGCCCTTGTTAGAGACCTCACCACTTCCACCACCTTTTCCTTTCATGACTATGAAATTATGGACATCTTACCTGAAGATCATGACCTTCCTCTTTTCATCATTGTTTATACTAATAACACATTTATCTAGCACTCTATGATCAATAATAAAACCAACACCAATATCATATCATATCATACTTTCAACCAACTTAAAATTCCCAAATCCATTGTTTCTCAATCACTCGTGGTCCTCTGTGCCTTTAATGATGATATTGCCACTACTTTGGGAACAATTATCCTCCCCATCAGCATCAGTGACAAACTCCTCCATGAATTCTTCTACATTGTTGAGGAGGTTTTTCAATATAATGTCTTACACAGACACACATGGATTCATTCCATGTCTTGCATCCCATCCACTCTCCATTGTTGTATCAAATAAGAACATGAGGGGAAGATCCATACACTTCCCTCCAAAATTCCTCTATTCAAGGCATGTCATATGACCTATCATCCAAATGACATTCTCATCCCAAAGCAAGACTCGTCCTTCAAAGAATCCACTAGTTCTTTTGTCCCTACATGTAAATTACCTAACGATTAATCTCTCGATAATGTGATGTAGCATCTCTCTCTAGGGAAGTATCGACTCCTTTCTCTCAATTATCTTACCTCCCTTAATCAACTTGATAGACCTGAAAAATCACCTATGTATCAACCTAACATCGAGGATATCATTTCCTTTGGTCCAACCCATCTCAAAACCAATATTACTTTTGGTGGAATCCATTTCCCTTCCTCTCACCTCGACATTCAACCCTACACCAAACCATACACCAATGGATTTGATTTCCATTATAAAAAATCATTCACCTATACCTACCTCCACTATTGTGCGTGGAAGGGATTATGTCTTAGAATTTATGAATAAGGTATGCATGACCTTATCATTGACCAATCCCCCAAGCCTCATGATAAGTTTAGACTACGCTTCAAAAAACAACGCATCAACTCCCTTACACCTCCATCTTCCACATCTCCCATGCACATTGACGGGTTATCCAATCCTTCTCCATCCAGTGACACCATGGACACAAATGACACCATGTCCCTTTCTTCTGAATTTTTTTTAGTCTCAACCATCACTCTAGAAGCGGTCACTTACCAGACTGGAGTTGAAACTAGGTCGCTTCCTCTCATATTCCCTGACATAATAAAGGAGGATTTCCCTACCATTGACATTCTCTAAGGTGTCGATGATGATTCCATCCTTTATTATATGGGGGAATAATATTCCTATCTTCATAAGACCTGACCTTCTTATGCATCCACCCTTCTCAATGATTCTACCATCGCCATCAACATAGGGACTCTGCAAGAGCCCCATATCATCAAAGTTGGCCAATCCCTTGATCCACAAGATCTTGAGGCCTTTACCTATTTATTATCTAAGCATATCCAGGCCTTTGCATAGTTGTACTTTGACATGTCAGGACTCGATCCTTCCATTTTCATCCACAACATCGTTACCATCCCCGAAACTAATCCACTTAAGAAAACGTTGTGATGCATGCATCCCCGCGTTTCCCTCCTTGTAAAAGAGGAGTTGCACTATATTCTTTCTACCAACTTCATCTAACCCATTGACTATCTATAATGAGTCTCTAATATCGTTACCATTTCTAAATCCTCTAGAAAGCTCCACATCTATACAAAATTTTGATATTTGAATTTCACTTACACTAAAGATGACTTTCCCTTTCCTAACATTGATTAGCTAGTTGACTTAACAACCAACCATGAAATGCTTTCTCTCATGGATGGTTTATCTGGTTACAATCATATCCTCATCGCACCATAATACCAACATAATAACTCCTTCATCACCCCTTGGGGAACCTTCTGCTATTGTGTTATGCCCTTTGGTTTGCAAAATTAAGGGGCCACCTATAAGCACATTATGGCCTATATATTCCATGATATCATCCATAAAACCATAAAAGACTAATTTGATGATCTCTTAGGTAAATATAAATGTCGAAAAGACCATATTTCTATCCTTAAAATCCTCTTTATGTGTTTTATCATGTTCTTCCTTCATCTTAATCCCGCCAAGTGTGTGTTTAGAATGTTAACTGGTAAACTCCTTGGCTTCATTTTTTCTATTAGGGGTATTAAAGTTGACCGCTCATAAATTAAATCCATCCTCAAGATGCCTCCCCCTTCTAATATTAAGAAACTTCACATTCTCCAAGGCCAACTTCAATATGTCTATCATTTCATCTTGCAACTTTCTGACCACTTCCAACCTTTTCATCATCTCCTTCACAAAGACACCTAGTTCAAATGGGATTCAAATTTCCAGAAGGCCTTCGATAATCTTAAGTAGTACCTTTTATCACCTCTTGTTCTCACACCTCCATGTGAGGGGGATCATTTATATCTGTACATATTTTCTTCTAATCTTAAGCAACTTCACTGTCTCTAAGGCCTACTTCAAGCTATCTCTTGTTTCATCGCACAACTTTCTAACCACTGCCAACCTTTTCATCACTAGATTAACTCAGATTCTAATTTCTAGAAGGCCTTTGATGATCTTACGCAGTACCTTCTATCACCTCTTGTGCTCACACCTCCACACAAGGGGGATATTTTCTATCTCTACATCTCTAACTCTGATCATGCTCTGGGTGTCATGTTAGCACACCAAAATGGGAAAGGCAGGGAATAATCTATCTATTACATTGGACACACTCTTAAATATTACAAAACCTACTACACTGAAGCTTAAAAGTTGTATTGCATCCTTTTCTTTGTCACTTATAAGCTTCGTCATTATTTTATCAATCAAAAAACCTACATCGTCACTAGCTTCAATCTCCTTAAAACCATGCATTCCAAACCTTATCATAACGATCACATCACTAGATGGCTCATGCTCATGATCAATTTTGACCTAAAGTTCATCTCACAGAAATATATCAAGGGCCAAGCCATCCCCGACCAACTTTCCTTAAGCCCCTCTACCTGAAAATCATCTTCCTCATGAGAAATTTTTTGATGAATCTATCAGTACTATCGATCAATAATTATCTCCCCTCAAAATGACACTTTTATTTTATGAATCTAAGTTTTAGAAAGGGGGAGGCATTAGTGTTATCATCATTCCTCCTTGGGATACCCCTATCCCCATCGCTTACAAGGTTAAATTTGAGTGTACTAATAACATGGCTGACTATGAAGCCCTCATAATAGGTATCTAAACCACTATCATGTTTGGCGTCAAAATCCTTGACATCTAAGGTGACTCTTAATTTATTATCAATAAAATTAAGGGATTATATCAATGCAAAAACAAATTCCTTCAAAAATATAAGGACATCATCGAATTTCTTCTTGATGCCTTCAATCAGTATACCATCCAATTTGTCCCTCTTTCATCCAATTGTTTTATACACATCATGGCATCCCTTACATCTCTCATCCCTTGTGAAACCAAAGAATCCAAAATCTCCATTTGTGTTCATCACCTTGATCATCCATCTCATATCCATGAGAATTTGTGTATTAATCATGTTGATACTAATCAATCTAATATCTGGTACACTTGGATCTTCAACTATCTATCTGTATCCAAAATTCCTTCCAGCCTATCCAAAAATGGTAGGAGGTCCTTTCTTAAACACGCTAAATGTTATGTTATCCTTGGTGGCATCCTCTTCAAATGTGGATTAGAAATAATTTTGATACATTTCCTTAAATCCCATGAATCCATCTATGTTATCTAAGAAGTCCACGATGATATCTATGATGGACACTTCAACGACTTGGTCTTCTCTAAAAACATTCTTTACCTTGGCTATTACTAGCCCACCCTTAATCAAAAGTGTTATGAATCTATTAAAAAGTGTTTCAAATGCCAACATCATTCCAATCTCATTCATATCCCTAGCCACGCCTTACAATTGACTCAAGAATTTTGTCTTTTCTCATAATGGGGCTTCAATATCATTAGTATCATCAATCAGTGCTCTTCTCAGTGCCCTCATTACATCATCATCACTATTGAATACGTCACCAAATGGGTGGAAGTAATTCCACTCACATCCACCAAAGCTAATACAATTCTAGATTTTTTCTATCAGCACATCATCTGTAATTTCTCACAAAATCATCATGGACAACAAAAAATTCCTTCAAAAATAAATATCTTAAGAATCTTTACGAATCTTTCAAAATTAAGCTTATCTTCTCTTCTCCTTACTATCCTCAATCTAACTACCAAGATGAATCCACTAACAAGATTCTTTACAATATTATCACTAAAACCATTGATAAATCATGACATAATTGACATCTTCACATACCGTTATCCCTTTGGGCCTATCAGAATAACATTCACACCTCTACAGGCGCTACTCTTTTCTCTCTTGTCTATGGCTCTGAATCCGTTCTTCCCCTTGAAGTTAAAATCCCATATTTTTGTGTTTCACTTATTGAATTCATCTATGATGATGACTATCATCAGGAACATCTAGCCCATCTTGAATTTCTATATGAGAATTGCTTAATTTCTCTTCAACAACATCTTTTTTATCAAGATTGCATCAAACATGACTATAAAAATCATCTAAAAGAATGCAACTTTAACATTAGTAACCTTGTCCTCAAAGAGAATCATAATAAAATCACTACTCTAGAAAGGAGCCAACATGGAAATTTCACTCCCAATTGGATTGGAACATACATTATCATGCATAAATATGGGTCTGGAGCCTATTGCTTAGCCTCTCTTAATGGTAAAATAGAAACAACACCTCCCAACGCCCTGCACTTGGGGCCTTTCTATTGTTAACATACTGACTAACATGACCATAGTCACACTTAACAATCTTGCATCCATTATTCAAATTTTCCATCTCTCATCGTAATGATTTGGAATTATGTGGTATTTCATCACTATCTTATCTACAACCTTGAATATGGGCACCATGGCTCTACTCATAGAATATTCATCATAGATAAGTTCCCCTTTTTTGGTGGGAACCCTGCATCATTACATCCATTACCTTCTTATCTGCCTATTGGAACCATGTTAAGGGTCCATAAGTGTCACTTGTACATTATATCTTCCCTTCCCCAAGTGGTCTACTTAGTTATCCCAAGTTCTACCCTAAAAAGTCAAAATTCAGGATGTCATGTTTTTTGTGGGTATATAATCACACCATCCATCTTTCCCTCATGATCTTAAGTGTGAATAACTATCATTAGTTTTATATTAACACCTATTAAAGGCCGCAAGTGCATTGCTTTGTTTGCATTAATGTTCAAAATTTACCTCAAAGCCAATCCAAAAGCATCTATTATACGTATACTCCTTGCTTTGTTGCAAGTGTCCTTATATTTGGGTCATCCTATCAATGTTGTGTCTTATCTATCTACATCATTTTATCTATCATCTACATCCACTCCATCACATCGTATCTAATAATCATCTCTACCATCTAAATCCATCTAATCATATATAACATTTAAATCCATCACATCATCACCTACATCCAATCATATCTATCATCTACATCCATCACATCACATCTAATCTAACTATCCCATTATATATAACATTTAAATCTAATCTAAATCATATAATATCATATCTTTCACATCTATCATATCATATGTACTCTAACCTCATCTTATCCATATATCACATCAATATCTAAATTAACATCTATATACATCAGATCATTTTCATCAACATTCATTGAAAAATAAAAATAACACATTCATATAATCTACTCATCCATACATCACAACAAATATAAATCACGAAAAAATAATAATCATATATCAGCATCAAAATGTATATACATCCATGATAGGTCTCGAATAGGCTCTATCTTAAAATATATACATCAAAATTGATGTCAAAATCTATATACAACGTTCACCCACTAAGTGGTGAACTGTAGATCATATTTTGTAAGCTCTGAACTCTATCCTCCTAGAGTAGGGGCATGTCCTCCTCACTACCCACCCTCTTCTCTATCATCTAGATCATGAGCTTGCCTTGAATGAACTATGCTAGCCATGCTCCTAGATGTCATCAATCACGCTAATATCCCTGGTCTCCTCTCGCTTGCTAGGTATGCCACATACCATAGCACATCATGTAGCCTAGCTACAACAATATGCTCATAGTAGTGTGCCTCCTCACCTAATTTCTTGTACTACTCTAATGACACATTAATAAGTACAGCCATCTGGTCATCTCCCTATGAGGCTCCCTGTGTCTTTCTCCTTTCTACCTCACATGTAGATCTAAGATCTCGATCCTTGGCCCTGTAGGCCTCTCTCATCCTACTGTATCTATCCCACTGTTGTATGGCTAGGTCCCTCTCCTGGTGCATCCTGGTTGCCTCCTGACATGTTGTATCCATCTCTTGGTGACTAACATCTAATTTTTCTTATAATATAGCTATCTTTGTATCCTCCCCTACATCTCTACCCCTCCTCTGTGAATGGGTATGCCATCACTAGAATGGGAAGGTCCATCTCCATCTCGTCCTGCCTATATCTGATAAGAACTTTGGCCACCTCTGCGCTACTCCAAACTATCTCGTAACATGTAAACTATACCTCCTTAATTATCTCGGGCCTTTTCCTTTGTACCCATCTAACCTACCTCATCCATGTTGACTATATATATATATGTCCCTGGCCATGCAGGTAAGCCTTTATATGGCCTCCATCTCATGTCATCCACATCCAAACTCCCCAACCTCTCCTCATACCACTCCTCACCACGTTCCCATATCTCCACGAGCCTTGTTGGCTCTCTATCTCAGAAATCCCACAACCATCTCTATATAATCTCATGTCACCCATGGAAGAACTAATGTCCTCACCACAGCTATATGATTGTATTCCCAGTAGTGAAGTAGAAATCCTACATCCATACTTTTCCTTCTCCCAGATACATATATCCACAACTCATAATAAACTTGTTCCAAGAGCATTTCACCAAATTAAAACATTTTCTGATGTTCCAAAATGTCAGCCAATACCCCTGTTAATTCCCATGGGAACCTGGACCCACATGAATCTGGTAGAGCATAGCATGAAATCACCATCATAATCAAACATATCAACCTATCCCTGGCATCGTTGATTGATACCATGCCTCAATATGAAAATCCCCTGAAACAAATACAATCTGTGTGGCCTCTTCTCCAAACAATCGTGTTAGTACCCCCATCCTCCCCCTACTATAATCGTCACTATTGGTGCCCCCTGAATCAGTAATCTCAAGATGCAATACATGTTCTCTAGTGTAATGATCATCTCTCTATTCCTAAGCTATAATTTTCTCATCCTCAGATCCCATATGTCAATCAAGGCTATAATAAGACCTATATCTCTCGGTACTCTCTGGTAATGATGGAATACGCTAAAACCCACCACCTCTAAATATCCCCACTCTACATCGATAACATCCCCTATAACCATCTCAAATAGGTTTGGGACTCTATCTCTCAAATATAAAGTGTCTTTGGCCTACAAAACCAACTGATAAATCATGCATTATCCTCTTATCATAAAAGATCACCATTTTCATCCAAGATTATTAATTTGATGTATATTTTACCCAGTCAACTTTGACCCCCTTCTGGTCAATGCCGAATTGCCTTAGATCGACGAAAACTAGCTCATTCGCCACCGATCGGCCCCTCTTGCATATCAATTTTCCATAAAAAAAATTCAAAAACATAAAAAAATCAACTAAAAATAAAAAACTAAGTTAGGGTTTGGTTTCTTACGATTCTCTGGGTCCTCTGGCACTTCCTTTCTCCCCCGCTGGCTTCCATATCACTCAAATCACACACTTCTCTCTCTCTTATATATCTCAATCAAAAAACTCGTATTATTCAAATGATTCCTATCGGCTTCCCCGGTCTCTTATATAGTTGCACTGACCCAAGTTGCCATCGACTCACCCTAGTCATTGGATACCTAAGCCAAAGTTATCATCGACTCACTCAGTCTTCGTTGATAAAACTCTATTTTTTTCCTTTCCCTATCTCAACCAATCTCCTCATTAAATTATTCTTTCCTCCACCTTAGGTTATTGTATCACCAATAACACACCTTGGCTTAACCTGTATAGCTCATCTTTCCTTCTGGCCTATTTATCTATCATGCATCTTACAACCCACTCCATGGCCATCATTGTGCCCTTCTTAGGGCACCATTTCTTATCTTAAATCCCACCCTTGTGCCCATATTTTTCATGCCACCCGAATGCAAATTTTTGATTCCTCGTGAATGAAGGATATCACATCTTCTTTTTACCCATGTATTTGTCTGACCATTGTCTTGACTATCCTCACATTTATTTACACATAATTTTGATGTCTTCCTTTGACCTGTTGTTCCCACAGCTTATACATTCATCTGAGTGGATTCCATCCATCTCGCAGTGATATTTTTTGACTCACAGGGTCCGTAGGCCTTTAAGGTCACCTCCATCACAAGTTTTGTTATGTCCCTACCAATGTTTTTATAAGTTCACCACCATATTTTAAATTTTTTCCTATCGATGGTCACCTTCCTTCACTTGGGGCATATTTCTATCTCTTTTCTCATCCTTTTCATCCTTCTTTTTTCCCTCCATTATCAATCTATCTATTTCAAACTATTAATTGATTCCCCTTCATGTCATTTCTCCCTAGTTTGAGGGGGATCACCTCAACCACCATCTTTCATCACTTCTAGTTTTTGTCTCGTAGCTTTTTTAACACAAATCACTTGAAAAAAAGGGGCAAAAATATATACCAATTTTTAGTATGCTTGTCCCCCATCCCATGTTTTCCATCTCGCACATTCATCCCTCCGTTCCTATTGAAATTTATATTTCCCTCTGAAACCCCATTACCCCTCTTAATTCATATTACCATACCTTAATCCCATTATTATTTATCACTCCTTAACTGATCCCTAACCCCATTTATTTATCCATTAATTTACCTAGTATTTTAATCACCCCATCCTAATATTATTATTATTTACCCCTAATTATATTTTAACCACCCTAAAAAACCATCCACCTTCATAGGATTATACCCATAAATATCCTCATTTATGATCCATAGAATTCCCTTACACCCATTTAATCCCCCCTTATCCTCCCACTACCTTTTATTTCCCCCATGCACCACTATCTTTCCCAAAAATAGATAATCCCAGCTTTTGACCCATTTAAGCCCTCCATTTTTAAGATTTTCACCATCTCCTTCACCCAAGTGGATAGTTTTCCAGATTCACTGGTGACCTAAGCGGGTCACCATTGACCCTATTAATACACCTCCGCCTGCCTCTCAAAGGGATGAAAAATTTTGGGTGTTCAAGTTATATTTCAAACTTGTTGTTCTTTTCTAATCTCATGAGCCACGATCTGTAACTTGGTGTCTTCTCAAGAGCCTTACATGTCATCTATGGAAGCTTGAAGAACTTGGGTTTTCTTGGAGTCCTTTCACTTTTATAACTCTTTCTTTCAATTTTTTCATTTTAGCTTGGATATTAGTCATCTCATCATCCTTCTCTAATCATTTCAGATCCCTTTTTCTGATCCTGTTAGCTCATAAAATCCCAAATCATACCTCAATTTTCATTGACATCATCTATGTTAGCCCTAATTTCTATCTGCACCACCATTTACCTCATCCTCACAATTCCCTCATCACTTAGAACAATTTACTTTTGTCAACCATCTATCTGAAAGCCCCAATCTTTCCCTCTTTATCCTAGTCACCATCGACCCAACCCAATCACCGTCAACCCTATCAATACCCCCATTAGATCTTCCCTCTGGTTTATGCTCTATGTTCCTCACCATCCCAAGATCAAACTTAGAATCTCATAGCAGGTTCCAAATCTACCTTCTTCTCATCTTTGTAGTGGTTGTCATTAATCGTACCAATTAGCCGCGGGTAGCTATCGACCCGGTCAAGTTTACTTTTGTTTATCAATTTTTTACATTATCAAATATGTATTTCAGTATCTTTAGCATATCTTATCTCTACTTCAGATTGTTATCTACATCCATTTTATCCCTTATCAGTAATCATATATTTTTATCACAGTGGGTTGACATCTATCCTAGGAAGTTATCACTTCTCAGGACTAACCTTGTTAGGCAACCCGCCATCTTATCTACTAATAATTTTCTTTTATTATTCTCTTTGTTATGTAAGTTATCAAACTCTCTACGGAGAGGACCCTTTGTGCCCGTACCTTCATCATCATCCTCATCCCCGTCATGAGGTATCCCTTAACCCTCCCATAGTTTTGAGTTTCTTGGTTTCTTTTCCTCTTTGCATTAACTGGAAACATGAGTGGGAAATGTCTTAAAACAAGTATATTAGAGGCTTACCCCTTGAATTGGATTCCCATCTTGGGATATTATGGAGTTACTCCTTCTTCACATGTCACATTGGTGGTTGGATGATTGAGCATGACGACACATGTGAAATGATTTAAAGCACACTCAATATATCATTTCTTCTTATGTTTCGGGGATGAATGATGTTAAGGAGAGAGGGAATGCTATGTATATTGGGATATGATATTATAATGTTTATGGGATGATGGAGATGTCTACATGTGGCACAAACCCCCTTAGTTAGTTATATGATTATAATAAATGGGGTCCATAGGAATTAGTTATATTGTTTAATGAGTCAACCTACATTAGGATTAGTTGTTACCCATCCATTAAGAGTAATGTATGTCTATATAAAAGATATGATTATCATTATGAGTTATGTCATGGATTTATGAGTTTATTTTTCTACTTGGTATAGGTATATTGGAGGTGTCCCCCTCAAAGTGGATTCCCAGCTTGGGATATTGTGGAGTTAATCCTTCTTTAAGGAGCCTAATATGTAATTTACCTACCTTAAGGGTATTATTATGTGTATATTAGTGGGCCAAGATGCCCACATATACAATATATGCATAATAATACCCTTAAGGTATGGTAACATTGTACAATGCTCCTTAAGGAAGGAGTAAATCCACAATATCCCATGATGGGAATCCACTTCAAGGGGGACACCTCCAATGTACCTCTACCAAGTAGAAGACTCAACGCATACATCCATGACATAACTCATAATGATAGTGATATCATTTATATATACATACATTCCTCTTAATGGATGGGTAACACCTAATCCCAATGTAGGATGACTCATTACTCAATATAACTAATTCATATGTGGTCCCATTTATTATAAACATATAAATAACTAAGGGGGATGTGTGTCACATTTTGACATTTCCATCAACCCATATAAATATAATATCATATACCAAGGTACATATAATTCCCTCCCTCTTTAGCATGTTTCATCCCTGAAACATAAGAAGAAACCATATAATGAGTGTGCTTTAAATCATGCACATGTGTTGTTATGCTTGATCATCCAACAAACCATATGAAATATTATTGGGTGATAATTATCTAAAATTGATTTCATATTCCATTTCACTCCTCTGATTCCATCCATGTCCATATTTGTTCCTCCTCGACACCCATGCATATCCAAAATAGTTATTCCTATGATTCCATGTCATATAATTGTTGCTCCATTAATGTCATGTGTAGTCATAATGATTGATCCTCTAATTAATTTTATGTCCATATATATTTCTACCCTCACGTGTCCTAACATGTCTCCATGATTTTTTCCTCTCGTGATGATGTGGGTGTCTATATGGTGAAACTTTAGTATCCTCAATCTTATCACCCTTTTCCTTAACTTTCTTTTCCTCTTCCACCTTGTTGTTTTCTATTGAGTAGATGAATTATTTTATTTATTTTCATCATGTTTACCTTCTGAATCATCCTTATTCCCTTATTCACCATATTCAAATTCATACTCATGCTCCATCTTTACATTAATTTTTTCCTTAATAAGTGTGATATCCTGTAAGGTAATTTTATTTCTCTTGTACCATAATTTCATGAATTTATTTTGCACATTAATGTTTTCCCAATGTCTCTAACTAAGGATATCTAAGAACAATATCCATACTATCCATATCTAAAGCATAAAAATATGAATGAAAAATATATTTATCCATAGAAAGCATTAAATCTTCAAAAACTTGAATCTTCTTACCATCCACTTGAGTTTCCTTGATATGTTTTATTTGAACATGTATATGTTGAGCTACACCCATATTGATGAAGTTATATTTGCTACTAGGGTTTATGGAAACAATTACCTTTTTCCTTTGATTGCACCCTTCAAACTGAAACATTGAAGCTTCCTTCCTTAGAGATGCACTATCTGAACTTGAATATTGATATGTTGTCTCTCCTTCTGAATACTACATAATTCCTTCATGATCAACTTTTTCTTCTTCATATTCTTCATCTTCATCATAATATTATTTTTCATCCTCATCTACAACATCCTCTTCTTCATCATCTTTTTGGGCCCATCAATCTAAGAAAACACGTTTCATTTCCTCCCAATACCAATCCGACATCTCTCATTTCACTTGATGATACCACCATTGCCATGTTAGAATGCCAAGCCAAATCGGAAAATAAATATATAGATATCTATCTAAGAAATATTTCTCTTTAAATCGTATCCACCATTTTATAGAATCAATTACACAGTCACCAAAAAAATTTGCAATGTCATGATTGACAAAAATAAGGATTTTAAGAATAGACCCTTTTGATCAAAAAATTTCCTAACCCTTTCAGCTAGAAGTTGGCCAAAAATTAGAAAATAAAAAATAGACACCCCAATTATATTTTTGAGATATTTCTGAAAATATAATTGTTTTGGAAAAATTCATAATATTTTGGCCTATAGAGAAAATTTGTTAAAAATAATAATACTATAATAACTTTCACAAAACACATCCAAAATTTCTGAAATTTTTAAAGTTTCACTAAGAAATATATTCACCTTAACCCAAAAAAATCAATAAATAATTATGCAAAATTCAGAATATATAGATGAAACATGAAAATTAATGTTTCAATACTAAACCTTACATAACTATCGCAAAATATCTCCAAAAATATGCAAATTTGAGGGAATATTATTTGTATGATTACTTCACTTCACATAAAATATCTATAAAAAATTAAAATTAAATCTCAACATATAGGTGAATCATCAAAATTAGGGTTTCATCCCACAAATTGTTTAGATTGATGATCTAATAGCACTTGATAATATCTTTGCATTTAATAAATGAATAATCTGAATATTATGCAAAAGATAACACGACACAAGAGATATTGGTGGGCAAAGATTCCCAAATATTCAATATATGTAGAATAATACCCATAAGGTTGGGAAACACCATACAATGCTCTTTAAGGAAGGAGTAACTCCACAATATCCCAAGATGGGAATCCACTTCAAGGGGACACCTCCAATATACCTATACCAAGTAGAAGACTCAACTCATACATTTATGGCGTAACTCAGAATGATACTCATATCCTTTATATAGACATACATTACTCTTAATGTATGGGTAACACCTAATCCCAATGTACGCTAACTCATTACCCAATATAACTAACTCTTATGTAACCTCATATATTATAAACATATAACTAACTAAGGGGGATGTGTACCACATTTTGGAATCTCCATCAACCCATATACATTATAATATCATATCCCAAGGTACATAGAAAGCTATTAATAAAACATGGTACTGAAATGGGAAATAATAGCTCTAGCTAAGGAAAAAAGGAGGTCACAGTCATCAATAAACTCACAAGAACATAGATATGGGATCAGAGATAGAGAATCCACAATAGCGATGCACGTATTTTGAAGAGAGCATAGACACGAAGAAAAATATTAGCTACGATCAAAGATATTGAGAACACATAAATAAGAGATTTTGTGGAAATCACAGGGGATCACATAAAATGAATTGACTCTCCTCTTTTTAACTCTAGTTTAACTCATAAACTCTATTTGATTAAATTTTAGGAAACATTAGACTCTAATTTTTTAGATTCAAGGATTTGGGATTGCTAAAATAAAACTAATCACATAAAACTCAAAATAAATCTATGGTCATGTTTAAACTGATCAGAGTTCGTTGATCACATATAAAGAGATTTGTAGAGGATTAATTGAATGGTCTAATATGTGAGAAAGAAAAATGGACATGGAATTTGTATAAGCCTCCAACATGTTTTTATAATAGGTCACAATCAGTTTTGAAACCATACACAAACCCTTAACATGAATCTTTAATTAACATTATACATAATGGTTGAATTAAGAAAGAGATCAAAGTTTGATTTTCCCTTCTCAATCCTTTTGATATACCTCGATGAGCAAGGGATATATGATTTATTTTATAAAAATAAAATTATAGTAGGTGACCTTAATGACAACTGTGACCATGATTATTAGTTTGTAACCTAGGTCAATTTTGACCACCTTAAGATTAATGATAAAAAATCATTTAAATAAGGTGAAATAAAATAACAAATTGTGTTTTTGGGAATATTATATGACGATGATAATTAAACCTAGGAAATGGAAATAATAACACTTATTACGTGAGTTATAAATATGATACCTAAACCACCTTGGAGATAAAAAACATCAATATCACACAGCTTAAATAATATGATTTTCACGAGTAGCAATGATCTAATGAATTATTTATAGTATTTTAAACTATAATATTAAGTGGACCTAGCGGTAGGATAGTATCATAAGACACGATGTTTTTATATTTTATAAATATTAACCATGATATTTCTACTATACTTTATGATAAACATAAAATCAAAAGTTAAGTCCAATTGTTTAAATGGAAACAATAGTTATGACTTTATAATCAAAGGAGATTACGCATTTAGCTTTATATTATCGTTAAGAGATAAGATAATAATCATAAGTGTTTTTGCAACATTTTTTAAACTATAAGAATTAATAACTCTTTCACTTATAGTTTGAGAGTATGATAAATCAGGTGAAAGGAATCAAGAAAGTTATACAAGGGTATATTTAACATAAGGATGTGGGAATGGATAATGTATATATTTACCTGGTTAAAAACATTAAAAGAGGATATGTTTTTATGGAAAAGTATCTCTTAGAGGATTATTATGATAAAATGTATTCAATGAAGCATGTAAACCTAAAAACAAGATATGAACATGACAATACAACCAAGATTGAGAATGATTGGTGAAAAATCTAGAATCATATCATATAAGGAGATTTATATGTTCTAAGTGAGGACTAATAACATTGCATTAATGAATAAAAATACCTTACTCTAAAGGAATTGAGTTAGGAAGGAGATATCTTAAGATATATTTATACTTCAGTAATATTAAAAGGAAGAAAATGAAATATGTAAACCATGTGGGGAGATTTATGTAGCTCCCTAATTATTTTATATTAAACTGAAACCATATAATGTCTAGGATGATATAGATGATATTCTCTACACTTGGAATATGATTTCAAAATAAAATATACTTGTCGTGGAAACATGAATTTGTATGAAAAATGCTTAATATTATAAACAAGCCAATATTCATACTAGATGACCTAGTTGGAAAAAAAGATGTAAACCTATGAAGGATGGACATGAAGAAAGTATTATGAATTTAACAAATATGAGAATGTGAGAATATTCAGGGAATAAATTAAATATTTAATTCATGTGATTAATGTATGAAGACATTGTACCTCACAAAAATAATATCCTTATGATTGTTGGATGGGGTCTAGGGAAATTTCATAACCAAGGAACTTGGAAATTGGTATATACATGATCAATATATCTTGATTACATATTGATGTGAATGTAAATTGGATAATTATGAAATGAAAACTATGTGTTTTAGATATGAAATCAGTGGATTTTATACGACATAGGTCCCATGATTGGAACCTAGATCTCGTGGAGGAGAGCTATATCCTAGTAATGATTTAATGTAATCATTAAGGAAAAGTAATCCATCCATCCTAATTATGATTTAGTAGAAGTTGATATCTACTTTGACTAAATCATATGGCATGTTTTTCTAGATTCTATGGGAAGTGAATCTAGTACCGTTATTATGTGAATGTGATTATTATTTGGATTATGAATATGATTAATCTTTTGGGCATACACCTTGAATATTGGTAGTATTGGAGATGGTGGTGGAAAACAAGTTTAGGATTCTTGTAATTACGAATCTCATAACTGGTATGGGAAAATTATGGGAGTTGTTATTTCTTGAGAGTTACTTGTAGTTTGAAATGACTTGATTATTATTAAGTGAAAGAAAGAAATAATATAATTATATGGATTAGGAGATATTATGCTTTCACATTATAGAAAATGTTTGTATATTATTTTGTATTTATTTTAACATTATATGAACTATTATTGGAAACTTAAAACATGTATAACTAAAAAACAAGTATATAAAAATCATTATGGAAAATTATAGTCCTTTGTATGTGATGGATAATCAAGTTTAGGGTTCTTATAATAACAACATCCTCGGGTGGTATGGTACATCTGTGAAGGCTGCAATTTCTTATGTCTTATTCATTGTTTGTTTATACTATTTGGGGAGTTACAAACTAGGATTAGATCCACATAATAATAATCTAGATGGGTGTTATGGAACATTCAGAAGGGTTAGAGCTATTTGTGTTATCATTCTAAGTTTTCCTAGTTGCTAGTATGGAAATAGAGATGGCTTGATTGTAAATTTCCACTTGGGAAAAAGATTGTGTTTAAGAGATGTGTTAAGCATGGGGTGATTAAAAGGAACGATAACCAGATCGTGCCAAGCCAAGAACACAGATGCTAATCAAACATCACGATCAATAAGATGAAAGCAATTCACCAAAATAACTTTACATAAACCTTTGCAAACAAATGAGTAGCAATGTCATATATTATTATGGAACTCAATGAAATACAATGAGAATGGGCCTTGCTTATATAGGCAAGGAATAACAATCTAAGAACCAATCAAGGTCGTAGATCAAGCCATAAATCATAGAAATAACTAGTCATCAAAGAACTAGTCAAGTCCATAGATTTATGAGTGAACTAGAAATCAAGGATCTAGTCAATACCATAGATCTAGGAAAGAACTAGTCAATACCATAGATCAAGGAAAGAACTATACCTAACAACTAGATAATATCTCATAATATCTAAATAAATAAAAAGAAATATCCACACACATAAGTGGGTGAGGATAAATACAATAAAGGTAAATAATGTACATAGGTGAACATGAGCTAAGGTAAATACCTACTATAACAGTGATCTATATAAATAGGGATAGAAATCCTTTTAAATTGTATCACACATGACAAATTCTATGATGGGACACATGGTAGACTTTGGATTGACTCATAGGCTGCCCTTTTGATTATACATCTTAGATTATTTCATGTTCTAGCATATTTTCAAATTTCAGGGATTAGGTGGGTACCTATTGTTATCCTAATAATTTTTGGCCAAAAGAAAAATCATTATGTTATGCTTTTGGGATGTATATTATTCATACTTTGTGTTAAGTTTACCAAATGATTAGATGATTGTTTTACACATGGGACTCTCTCCTTCCTCATTGATTATCACATATTTATTCTCATGAAGGGTATGGACACTCTTAGGTGGAGAGGTGTACTAGGAACTGTAAGTCTCGTGGTTGGAGGAAAAGTGCCTAGGTGATACTCTTTCTCTCATAATGTAGTTATACAATAGGATGGATCTCTGATGATGGATGACACTTGTTTTGTAATGATAAATTAATGTATTTGTGTATAGATTGATTTTTTAATATTTGATTTTAGACAAATGAGCATAAATTTTTGTATACATGTAACTTATAATAAGTCAAACCACATATAATGATGTAACTGATCATAGGCGATAAAAAAATTGAGACTTAGGTGTAAATTTAACATTGTTTATTGAATAAGTGTAAACTAAAATGGAACAGAAATCATGTAAATGGAATCACCCGTGTGTTTGTAATTAATTACAAATAGGATACTTCAAATGTAGAATTGAGAAATGTCGTAAACACACAAAATCATGATTGAAAGGAACTACTTTAAGAAATGATTCACATGGGTGAAATTATTACTTGTCATGTTATTGATTGATTATTGAAATGGATTAGAATGGAAGGAACATGCTGGCGAATTGATTGCAATGCCTTATATAATTGGATATTCAATTATATGTGAAAAATAATAGGAGCTATTAATTATTGTTTATGCATATTTGATTCACATATGTATTATAATGGAAGAAAATTGTACAAGTTGAATGAATGAAACAAATTAATCTATAATGAAAAATAACTATAATTACTTATATTGCTTATGTTGTCCTTCTTGCATGTGTTGTGTGTTAAGCATAGGAATAGGAAATTGAGAGTCGTCAATTTCTATAATTGGTTGTTGGGTGATTCAAAAATATGGATCAAATAAAATTCCAGTGTGTCTTTCTAGTCTCCTGCCAAGAGGTTAATATGTTTTGGTATCAGAGAAAGGTTCAACACTACATGGCCTTTTGTGTTTTCTACGCTTTGAAATTTATGTTATTATGTCATGTACTGCATGGCTTAACAATACAAGCAGACGAAGTATTACCATTGGGTGAGTTGCATGGGAAATTGGCATCACTCAACAACAAGCATGGTCATGTTGTAATATTGTTTAGAAGAAAAATACTACTTATCTAGCAGTTGAGAATCATCAAAGGATATAATTTTTTTTTGAAATAAACATGCTTAAAAATACATGAAAGAACAATTTAAGTATGAACATGTAGTGCTTGTTAAAGTTACAAAAAAAATGGGGATTTGTGCAAATAGGAAGTGTATTCCTAGATATTTAGAGGTAGGCGATAATATTTTGTTTTTGGAAAGTAAAAATTATGACGGGAGGCTTATTAAGTTTGGAAAATAATCAGAACTAGCTCATAATCACTTAGAACCAATCGATATAATTGAAGTGGTTAATATAGTTTTAGGTAGGCTTTCACTAATTAAAGTGGTTAATTTAGTAGCAAATAGACTTGCACTAACCCCCTACACACACTCTCATATATATATATATATATATATATATATATATATATATATAATGTTATGGTGTTTCTTAAATAAGAAATTGATTTTCTGAAATATATAGTGTTTTGGATGAAATATTTTCTGATTGAGGAACATATTTTTAAAATCTCCTACATGATACTTAGGATAAATTGTCTATGTTGAAGCCATGAGTTACGGTCGTGAGGGGCATAGTTCCATTAATTGACATATCTATTGTCAATTTGTTTTGAATAAATTGGAAAAACAACAAGATCAACTGTGAAAATTACCATTATGCAAAGAAAAATTAAAACACCTAAGAGCTATGAGAAAGGGAAAAAATGTAAATGGAAGAGTAAGAGAACAAAGTTGAAAAGTTTCAATATAAACTAAGATAATAACAAGTTGTTTTGATGAAATTATAAGCAATATATCAACCTCTGTCTTTAAATTTGAATAGATTAGAGGACCACCTTCGAGGTTTCATGAACATGTAGTTTTATATAGTTGGTTTTAAAGCAATAAGATAACTGTCAGAATTGATTTATAGACTCAGTTATGGAGGTTACAAATAAAGGAATCTATGAGTGATTCAAGAAAGTTCTTGGATATTGAAGGCTTGTGTGTTCCACTTAGGGAACATGATGTCTCTAGGTGCGGGGTCCAGTGAGACCCATGTTATTTTATTTTGATAAATGCGTACTTATCAAGACTAAGAAGAAGTATGTGATTCATATATGTTGTATTTCAATTAATTAATTAAACGACTGAGCTATATGTTTTTATATAATAACTTAAACCTATCTATAACATCATTGGGTCAATGAATTTTCTAAGAGGGGAAGGATGTCACATCCCTAAATATCATACTTATGTTTTGGAGACACGCAAACACATAGGTGGTTGTTTTCATGTATGACACAACATTTATATGGATTGATTTGCTTTAGTTAGCATTGTGATATGTTTTGAGAATAAAACATTACTGTTAGTTGATATGTTTTCAACAATTGAGATTGTGGATTTACATCAGAGCGTTGGTTACTATTTATATACATTGTTTTAGTTTATTTTATTTTATGAAATGGATAATACACTTGGTATTGTTGTGTGTATGTGTTCTTTGAAGCAAGAAATGGTATCATCGAGGAGAGAAGTGAAGATATGGATAATTGGTACGGATAGAGAGGTGTCATGTGTGATTCAGTACATGTGAAACAGTGTTAAAAACCATAAGTGAAGCCATAGTTTCCATTTTTATCTTATTCAATCTTGTTTTTATGTGTCATTGTGTGTGATGGTTTAGTTAGTCACGATGCGATAACAAGATAGAGTCATGCACTCTCATAGTGGTGATGAGTGTGATATCATTATATGTATTAGGAGAGTGGCACATTGTTGCTTTATGAAAATGGATTGCTTGTGTTTCATCGTTACAGTTTATTACAATGAATATCAACAATTATTATTAAAAAAGGTATTACAATGAATATCAAAAATTATTATTAAAAAAGGTATGTTTCATTATTGCGGGTCACTTGGTTAAACAATTCTAGGTGGCCTTGTGCATCTAAGTTCAATTTTTCTCTTATAACCCCTATGTTAATGTTTAGCTCTCCAACTCGAGCATGGCTGTCAAAGTGCACTATGTTATTAGCACATCCCAACTAGGGCCACCCTTACTCAAAATGCAGCATGTTGTCATGCGCATCCCAACTAGGGCATAGTTGAGCCATGATCTTGCCATTAGAGAGAAGTGGTTTTGTATATGTAAACTTATTTATTCTCGCACAAGGTGTATATGGGATCATTTTCCCTTGGAGATTAAATGGAGGTTGAGCTAGTCGAGCCAACCCAATGGTGAATCGAGCTAAGTTACAAAGATCATATAACTCAGTCTCAGAATCATGGCCTTGAGAACCCCAAGACCCAACATTGGACCATGAGAATCCCGATCCAACATTGGACCATGCCTGCTTTTCTCAATTATTTCGATCGTCATGGAAAAAGGGAACGTTCACTATTTTTAAATATTGATAAGAATGATAACGTGTTCAATGTCGGATAAATCACTCAATGTGTGTATAGCTGGTAAGATCTCATTGAGCTCATCCATTCGAGACTACTGCTACAACCTTCCATTCATTTGTATCGCAAGTGAGACCACTTAAAATTCATCCTGGAAGAGATTGATCAAGTACATAAGAGGCTAAAATTAGTCATGAAGGGATATCAAGCAGAATTTAAAAAAACCAAAAGAATGTTTTGAGAGTCGAACGATAGTGAACTCCAATCTAAATGAGAAAAATAGAAACACATGAAGCTATTAATAAAAACACAGGATTTAAAATGGGCAATAATCGCTCATCAATACACTCACAAAAACATAGATCAAAGAGGATGTATAGGTTCTCCTCTTTTTAACTCATAAACTCTATTTGATTAAATGCTAGGAAACCTTAGATTCTGATTTCGTAGATTCAAAGATTTAGGATTGCTAAAAGAAAAATGATCGCGTAAAAATCAAAATTAATCTCATATCATGTTTAAGATGATCACATATGAGAGATAAAGAAATAGGGACACGAAATCTGTATCAGCCCCCAACACATTTTTATAACAGGTCACAATCAATTTCAAAACACTACACAAACCCTTAACATGAATCTTCCATTCACATATCCAAAATGGACGAATGGCCAAGGCATGGAATTAAGAGAGAGATCAGAGTTTGATTTTCCCTTCTAAATCCCTTTGATCTACCTCAATGAGCGAGGAATATAAGATTTAGTTTATAACTAGCAATTGCACATGAGTTGCAACTTACATCGGTGAGGATAATGTTATTAAGTTTGTTGGAGGTGTAATTTGGTGTAACATCTATTCTATGATCTACGATAGATGTTTGAGAGAAGAACATAGGTTACATTATGTTAAACAGTTCACGTGCCTTTATGTAAGGTTCCACATTCTGCATACATGTCTACCAAAACATTTGCAACTACATCTAACAAAATTCCTCTATATTTTATGTTTTGATGGTTGTCCATACCCTGTTCGAGAGCTCTTATGTTGGCACAGGCTGGGAGTACACTGGAAAATTTAAATTGATCGGGTTGGAGGCCTGTTTGTTGCATACAGTGAAACAAGGTGAGGAGTATGCTGGCAAATGTAAATAGGAAACCATATCTTTGTACCTGAGAAGTGCAAGTGATTGCAGAAGCTGACGAATATGTAAAGCGGGAGTAGAAGCGGCTGGATAAGAACAAAAAGATGGAGGCCTCATTTATAGGAAGCGTGGAGATGCTCTTCTGCTCCAACATCTTGGGTATCATCGGCAGGTGTTTGAATCTCTTCTACCCACCAAACAAAGAGATGATTCCCACAAGTGTGTGGATGATTTGCAAAGTGCCTTGCTTAGTGACAAAATACACATTCCCCAACCTAACGACACCTGGGACCCCGTGGTGTGTTTCTGTGGGACTCGACCGCACCAGATTAGCCATTTGACATGCCCGCAAGCCTTCAATGTCACCGACCGCCCCACCATTGACAACCTCACCCTCTGTCCTTGCTCTTTAGGATAGTTGCAAAATGCCTACTTATTCTGGGTGTTCTAACTGTTGAAAATTAGTAAACTTAACGGATTACTGGTTTTTGTTAATAAGTTAATGAAATGGAAGAGGTGAATGAAAGATCAGACAAAACAAACATGATTTATAGCTGGGATTGCGAGCTCATGGGGCTAATGTGGTTATTAGGTAAGAAAAAAATGTCTACATTCCCACTATTTTGGCAATTTTCCAGGCCTTAATGTACAACGGTCTTCCGCCCCATGTGACCACGTGCAATGCTGACCAACAAAAAATGCCCCTCCCCGTGGATTCCTCCCAATTAGACATGTCTGCAACGAGTTATAAAAGGCCCAAGGCATCTTTCTTCTTTGTTGCCATACCACTAGGGCCACAACATTACCGAGCTCTCCTTCATGCCGCAGGTCAGGGAAGTAAGGCTATGAGAGGACAAGATTGACATCACCATATCCACCTCTTCTTGGAATTCCAACACTGTGGTATCCTTCCCGCACCTCAACTATGGACAAGTCTGTCGTGACCATTTGGACCTCTGACTGTGGAACACCCTCCTCCATGTTAGCCATAACTCCCACCTCCCCTGCATAGATTTCACCCATGATGGTCTCACATCGGCCACTCCCAAAAACAAGGACACGAGAGAATAGCCATTACCAATTGCATAATATCATTTAAAGGATGTCAAGTCAGAAATGAATATCTAGGATAATAAATATTTAGGACTGTAGAAAATATCTGAAATCCAAACATTAGAGCTGCCAAAAATTAACACTTTCTAGCGGGCATCTTGAAAGGTGAACACCTACCGATGAATAAATTTTAAAATGCCTCTTTCAACTTCAAAAGTAAGTAGAATAACTAAAAACTTTACATTGTCAATAGCGGTGATGTTCTTTAGTATCATATTTACACATTAAATTTATTGGAATTTGTTACGAAACTGGGCACGTCTTCGTCCGTTGCTTTCACAACAGTGCATGGTAATATACACGTAAATAAATATGTTTGTAATATCCCTTCTGAAATTGTAGGGTTGTGAGTGAAATTCAACTCGGTATGAAGTGCAGTGCAATATAATTGAAGAAGAACAGAATATGATATATACATATATCCTCTTATATCATTCAACATCTCATAAATGGATTATGACGTGCACTTAATTTCTTCAAAACCATAGGAATCCACACCGCTTGTTACGAATTTGTGTCGTAGCCAGCAACAAAGCACAAAAATTTCCATATCTTTCCCAAAATTCAATGCTTGTAGAAATTCCACCAATCTCGCCTCGCAAACAATCCACGAGCGCCTTAATGCTTTGTATATTCTTGCAAATCAAAAAAGTTCCCAAATTCAGACGTACCACCAAAACCTGCTGAGATGTAAAGCTTCCCAGAGATTTGAACCACCGATCTCCTTCACATACATCTTGCATCCGCAATTGAACATATGCAAGATTCATTAATTTGTTGACGAGGTCAGCTGCTATGGAGCAACCTACTGTTAAAATTTTATGATGCTTGAGCTTTCTCTTTAAAACCCCAAGCCTACTTTACATTTCTACTTGTATGTGGTGCATAGTTTGAAACTCGTCATCCACGCATGAAATCAAGCCACCCGCTGCAGCCTACAAATAGAACCTGAGCTTATCTATTGTTTCCCTGCACTCTTCCTCTGACAGAGGAGTTCGGGATTCTTCTACATGAGCAACACCCCTGTCAATAATAACATGATCATGCATCACTTTCTTCATGTTCATTTGTAATGATGTGTACAAGTTCTGAGCACTCAAACTGAGGTAAAAATAATGTTCTACCACACTCAACAAGTCCATGTTTTCATTACCGAGCTCTCCCTCGCGACGTAGGTCAGGGAAGTAAGGCTGTAGATTTCACCCATGATGGTCTCACGTTAGCCACTCCAAAAGCAAGGGCAGAGAGAATGTCTATTTTTAATTGCATAATATCATTTAAAGGATGTCGAGTCAAAGATGAATATCTAGGATAGTAAATATCTAGGACTGTAAAAAATATCTAAAATCCGACAACAAACATTGGAGCCACTGGAATTTGACACTTTCCAACCAGGTCATCTTCAAGAGTGGATGCCTACCGGCGAGAAATATAATTATTGGTAGGTGACCTTAGTGACAATTGTGACCAAGATTATTAGTTTCTAACTTAAGTAAATTTTGATCACCTTAATACTAATGAGAGAAACTCATCTAAATAAGGTGAAACAAAATAACAAAATATGTTACATGGAATATTATACGACGATGATAAGTGAACCTAGGAAAAAGAAATAATAACACTTATTATGTGAGTTATAAGCATGAAATCCAAACCAACTTGGAGATACGAAAACATCAATATCACATACCTTGATGAATATAATTATCACGAGTAGTAATGATCTAATGACTTATTTATAACATTTTAAACTATAGTATTAAGTGGACCTAGTGGCAGAAAAATATCATGAGAAAAGGTGTTTTGATATTATAGAAATAGTAACCATGAGATTTCTACTATACTTGATGATAAACATGGAATCAAGAGTTAAGTACAATTGTTTATATAGAAACAATAGTTATGACTTCATACATAAAAGAGATTACACTTTTAGCTTTATATTATCATCAAGATATAAGATAATAATCGTAAGTGTTTTGTGACATTTGTGAAACTATACGAATTAGTAACCCTTTCACATATATTTTGAGAGTATGATAAATCAATAGCAAGGAATCATGAAAGCTAAACAAGGGTATTTTAAGCAAAGGATGTAGGAATGGAGAATGTATATACTTCACCTTGTTAAGAACATTAAAAGATATTATACTTTTATTTAAAATTATCTCTTAGAGGACTATTATGATAGAATGTGTTTAATGAAGCATGTAAACCTAAAAACAAGTTATGAACATGAGAACACAACCAAGCTTGAGAATGATTGGAGAAAAACATATACCATATCTTATAAGGATATTTATATGCTCTATGTGAGGATTAATAACATTGTATTGATGAATAGAAATACCTTACTCTAAATGACTTGATTCGGGAAGGAGATGGGATATCTTTATTACTTCCAATGAATAATATTAAAAAGAAGAGAATGAAATATGTCAACCATGTAGGGATTTATATTTGGCTCCCTCATTCTTTGATAACAAATTGAAACCATATAACGTCTAGGATGATATAGACAATATGTTCTACACTTGGAATATGATTAGAAAATAAAATATAGTTGTCTTGGAAATATGAATTTGTACATGAAAAAAGATTGATATAATAAAGAAGGCCAATATTCATGATTGGATGACCTCATTAGAAAAAAAAATGTAAACTTGTGAAGGATGAACATGAGGAAAGTATTATGAATTTAACAAATATAATAATATGAGAATATTCAGGGAATGAATTAAATAGTTAATTCATGTGATTAATGTATGAAGATGTTGAACCTCATAGAAATTATATTGAAACCTTATGACTATTGGGTGGAGTATAGGAAAATGTCATAACTAAGCAACTTGAAAATTAGTTTATATTGTAGACACAAAATCTAAACACTTGGGTACATATCTAGATCCTAAAGCATACTAATGTATACATGATTCCTAGGAAATAAAAATAGTAGTTGAAAACTTCCTTTGGTTTTTTTATTGCTTTATCTCTTGTACTTTACTGACTTTACACATTTTACAACTCTATTGAAAATTAACTGATTTATCTTTTGATGGCCTCAGACACTAGTGTCCAGTTATGACAGAAGCACCCAAACACTTCTATCCCTCTCGGGTGATCATGTCCCTCTTTTTCTTCTTCTTACTGTTTTGGTTCCTTTTCACTCCTTGGTCACCTTTCAACACGTTGGGTCATCCTTTCAATTTTCAATTTCGAAATTCAAACAAGGGAATCATATATATACTTAGTTACTTCTCTCAAACATTATCTATCATCGCCTAATCTTACACAAAGGAATAAGAGAAATACAAATCATACAAGTGACAAGGTCTGCATTGATCTCCATATACTGCATAGGAGGGGAGTTCATTCTATTTCATTACACACATTTTTGATACTCAATAAAAATCTAGATGTAGCTCGTTATCATTGTGTAACTTGCACAAGGGTAACCTAGGGAACATATACACACACACACAAAGAACTGTATGGAGTATGAGATGTAGTGCAATGCTAAGTCGTAATTTTACTCTTCGGGTGACCATCAGGGTTGGTATGACTCCCCATTTTACATCTTTTCTATTATATTTGATGTGGTTTGTGGAAATGTGCAACTAGCCATCTGTCAACTAGAAACGAATGTCTTTCGACCTGGAAAAGATCAGATTCCAAGCATTTGAGCAGACATAAGATCCCAGATCAATCAATAACACCTAGGGCACTCCTATCCTCCTACAGGTGCATCTGTCATCTACATTCCTAGGGTTTTAAACCCTCATTGATCCTTTACGACATTGTTTCTATATTTTTTCAACTAGATACAAAGTCATGGTCACTCCCAGGATGCATAGAATCAACTAAGTCATCATCTCTCTCTCATTTGCTAAGGGTTTTACATCTTTGAATCCTTATTGATTACAGATTATTGTTCTTAATTACATGTATATCATTTTTTACAGTTAGTTGTACTCTGAAATTAGATTTAATTCAATATATATTAAATCATTTGGTGAACCCCACTCCCTATTCGAACACTCGATCTTAGGCTTGCATATTCTCTTCATCTTTCTTGCCACCCTAGATACCCTTAGATCCCTACACTTTCACCAAATATGATTGTATCCCTCCCCTCTTTCTTGCAGGCCAATCCTGAATGCGAGCACAAAATACAATATTTTTTATCTAGCACTTGCATTCATCCTAACACTTCTCTCGAATATGTTTATCATATACTCCCTATGACATTATCTTTCAATGAAGAACATGTTACCTTTACATCTACTGAAATTTATTCTTGATCTATTCTAGATAATGATCCACTCCTTTATATTCAAGTTTACATCTATAATATAGGGTTTAAATGAGATTTAGTTGATAGAGGATTTGGTCTTAACATTTTTAATCTATCATTCTTGCAACAAATTGGCATTTTCCAAAGCCTCATTAACTCCCTCATCTATTTGTATTCACGGCTTTGAAAATATTCCTAAAAGGGTCTTAGGTATAATCACATTTCCCATTAATGTTGGGCCATGTACTTTACCCGTCCCATGCCATGTCATGCTTAATAATCTTAATTATAATATTCTTCTTGGAAATCCTTGGATCCATGCCATACACATGGTTCCTTCAACCCTCCAGGTGCATCTTAAATTATTATACAAAGGTGTGGTATATGAAGCCTTTGTAGGCCCCTTTCCATTTTCATTTTGCAACACCATTGATCATCCACTTAAAGCCCCTATTTCTGTAGCATCTCCTCCCAATTTCACAAAGTATGGCCCTAGATATCAGTATATGCTCTGTTATAGTTTCATTGGCACAAACTTAGGTAGAGATAGTTAGGGTGTCGCAGATTCTCTTTCCATTCCCACACAATCCACTAAATTTGGCATCAGTTATCTCCCTCCATCTACTCCTTCTATTCTTGCCACATCTTCTCCTGAGGTTTACACTACTTCACATACACATAATCTTCCTCTATTCTACCCTAATATTTTTTTATCCCACTTCTACCCGTTGGCCTAAATTAGATACATTCCTTACTGATGATGTTCTATTATAATACATGGGAAATTACGACAATTTCCCCCCTTACCATCACAAAAATTGTTTCCCATATTTTCTCAATACTATAACTTACTTTGGAAAATATGATCCTCATAGCACCAATACTGATACTCTTGACAATATTCCTACTAATGCTTACATAGAAGACTGATTCACTCTTTAAATGAGGAAACTATTCAGTACAACCTTGGAACCAATAAGAACCCCCGTATTTTTCTCTTAGCCACCTCTCTTACACCTTTCGAGAAAGCAGATATCAAAAATGTGCTTCACAAATTTTATAATATATTCACATGGGGTTATAGTGATATTTCCTGTATAGATCATTTTATTTATACACACATTGTAGTCCTCAACCCTAGCGTCAAATCGGTGCAAAAAATCAAAAAAATTAATCCTAAGGTCACATTATTAGTCAAAGAATAAATAAACCAAAATTTGGATGTCAGCTTCATACATGTTATCGAATACCCTGAATGGGTGTCTAATATAGTTCTTGTTATGAAACCAAATGGAAAATTCTGTTGTTTCCTAATTTCTAGGATCTTAATAAGGCTTGCCCCAAATATAGCTTCCCATTACCACATATTGATTCCATAGTCAACTATCGATTACAAAATCCTGTCATTCATGGACGACATTGTTGGCTATAATAAAATCAAAATCAACCTTGCTAATCAAGAAAAGACATCATTTACCACGCCATGGGATACCTTTTGCTACATTATCATGCCCTTTGGCCTTTAAAATGTTAGGGCTACTTATCAACGTGCTATAACAAATATCTTCCATGAGTATATACAAACAATCATTGATGATTGTTGAGAAGATAAAACATAGCTAAAGTATGAAAGTGCATAAGGATTGGGCTTGTGGACACATGGCGTATAGAAGGATGCAAAAATATAGTAGAACAACATGTGCCTAGGACAAGTGTACACATGACTTAGCCACTTTTGGAGATGGAGTGTTGAGCACGCGATGACATGGAAACTTGCAGTTCACGCAAGGCTATTTTGGGATTTGTAGTAGTTTGAGATCCATGCATAGTTTTGGTTTAATAATAGGATTTCTACTTAGAGTTAACTATAGGAAATCTATTATTAGAGCACTTGCATGCTTTTGTATTCTCTTGTAAAGGCGCATGGCTATTCTTAGCATGTAGTCTATTTTTGGAAGGTGCATGGGTGGTGAAGGGAAAGTACCCACCCCTATATATATGTATTGATTTGCATGGTTCTGATACCCGGTTGATACTGTTTTGAGTGTAGAGTTATGTTATTGGTTTTGTTCGCGCACATGACTCATGATGACATTACTATGATGTATGAAGCTTCTGTGTTTTGCAGTATTTAATATAATGGATCATATTGGCTGGATATTGGTGTTAGATGTGACTGAATATGGTTCTTGCATGGTAAATCTCATTATAATCATTGTTTAGTCAATATTTCATATGGTTTAGATCTAGATTTGGTTTATGCACTATGGATTGGTTACTATCTGTTATGGATCTAAATATATACATGCCCAATCATGCTAACATTCTAGACAAGAAACTCTAAAGAGGGACCTGGTACCCTTGTGCACTTTGGGTGAGCACTCAGTTCAGGCTGAGTGATGTGTCAACATGCCTTGGGTTATTTGTAGTGAATTCTAGGCTACATCATTGGTTCCATTGCTGGGACCTCTTTCTCAACTATTTTTTAGGATGTTGCATGATGAAGACATATCGGTTGACCTTGGCCAGTATTGAGGAGTGGTTAGTAGATCTAGAAGAAGAGTACGCTCACAAATTCAAAACTGGACCTAATTTTAATGCACACGCATGGGTTGAGAAGAATTTGTTTGACGCATTGTATGAGATGTTCTAAGCTATCTTTCCTATAGAGTTGTATGAGTGGCTAGTTGCTTATTCATCTAAGAGGAATTGGAGGTTTCACATGCTTGTTTGGATGTAGGAATAATTCCAGGCCTTGTATGATGTAGATCTAATTTGGACATGCTTTGTGGATGTTTGGTTCTGTGGTGTTTTGAATAGATTTATTCTTGAGTATGCAGTTTTGACTTACTCTTTCCCAGAGTTTGTTGAGTTTCAATTTTTTCATGATCCCAGAGGATCATATTTGTGCGATATCCCACTGGCAATCAAGATCCTGATTGTAACCCTGGATTTGGAAGAGAATTTGATGGATAACTAAACCCCACCATGCATGGGGGTAGGAGTGGGATTGGTGAGGATAGTGGACCTCACAAAAAAGAGGAAAAGAGAAGAAATGCAGCTTAAGTTCAATGAGGCACGTGAGAGGGATTTAGAGAAGCAACGTGAAGTTACAAAAAATATGGCATTATGGAGAGAGATGGCTCATGAAGGATTTGGAGCTCACGTAGAAGACATGGAGCTAGAGCATCTGGATCTCCCCCATTTGGGAAAGCATGGTAGGGAACCCTCTTTAGCCTCAGATGAGAGTGTACTGGTAGAGACAACATGGGCCAAGGGCTCGCATCTGAATCTACCTGGTGACCTAGCCCTTACACTTGGTTTTCCAGTTTCTACGACAGTCAGTAATCAACAAGCTAGTGTGAGCAGTAGAGTTGTAGTAGATAGAGTTAATTTGCAGTCAAGTTCAGGAGTTAATCAGGGAACTTATTCATCTATGGCGCAATCATCATCTACTTTATTTGGAGGACCAGTTGGAGGTATATTTTCTGGCACATCGTCGACACAAAACGTAGTGCAGAACCTTGGCATCACATCTGGAAGTAGTGAAAATTCAAAGACTATGGGCGTTCAGTTTAGCACAACCATCAAACACAAGGTAGTGCATCTTCTGAGTCCATTACCTACTAGAGGGGGTAGTGGATCAGGAGGATTAGGTGGCTCGGGCACTGGAGGATCTGGTGGATCTAGAGGTGGTGGAAATACATAGGAGGAAACACAGGAGGTTCTGGATCTGGTGGGCAAGGGCCGCACCAACCTCAACAAATTTATATGGAGATGTCTCTATGTCTTCTAGAGTATAGAGGCATTGAAGATGCAGCTGAGAACATGCATATGTGTGAGATACTATGGCATGCAAAGGGGATTATAGCTCTAGAGCACAAGGCAAGTTAGTTTGTAACTACATTGCAGGGGCACACACATAGCTGGTATATGAAGTTTGATCCTGATCAAACTTGTGTGGATTATACAGCACTGTGAGATGCTTTCTTAAAGGAATTCTATATCCTTGATTTTAAGAAGAAAAG
Source organism: Taxus chinensis (assembly GCA_019776745.2). Taxonomy (NCBI): domain Eukaryota; kingdom Viridiplantae; phylum Streptophyta; class Pinopsida; order Cupressales; family Taxaceae; genus Taxus; species Taxus chinensis. Next base: position 442,677,516 of record CM034152.1, on the reverse strand, counting down.
CATAAGCATGCTCAAGGATATCAAGCATGACACTATTGAAATTGTTCGGGAATATGATGCGTAGTATTTTCCTGTCTAAGTTATCTTATGACATCCACGCAAGCCAACATGCACAATGGTTCGTTGGAGGACTAATCATGCCTTTTAGAAGGGCACTTTCACATAAGACTTATACAGATCCATACAAGGCCCTTGAAGTAGCTCTGCCCATTGAGGTGGTAGGAAGTGTGGACACAGGAGTGAGCCTATTCTTGGAAGCTCAAATTGCAGCAATGGTGAAATAGTTGGAGAAATTATCTGCTAATTCAGCACATGAGATGTGCATCAGAATTTGGTGTACAGATTGTGAAGTAGAGGGGCATACTAAGGATAGTTTCCCTTGGAAATCAGTGTGCTCCTTATTACTGGATTGTGAGATATGTCACTTGGACCATAGTTCAAGCCGGTGCCCATTATTACAGTGCATGATAAGAAAGAATGTGTCTAGTTACTGTAAGATTTGTAGGTCCTCAACTCATGATACTGAAGATTGCATATTGATCGATCAGATCCATGATGCCATTGATATTGGCGTATGAAAGACTGGTGTTGCAAATAATTCCAAGGAAAAGGGTGAGCATCATGACTATGATCATAGTGAGGGGCATTCTGATGGTGGCCATGGTAGAGGTCGAGGTTACAGAGGTGGATTCAGAGGTCAAGGTCACGGGGGTGGAAGGAGTGATTTCCCTCATGGGACTTGTTATACATGTGGATCTCCTGATCACTACAGGTGTGAATGTCCATAGAATATTGTGTGTTCTTTTTGTGGAAAGAATCATAGTTATGAAGAATACCATGACTTGTATGAACACTTAAGAAAGAAACATAAACAGGAAAATAAGGGTGTGGGAATGGTTAGAGTACAACACATCATGGAAGACCAATGGATGCCAAAGTTAGCATCAGATCCTAAGTTGGTACCTATAAATATTACTACACACGTTGAGGCTACGCATGTCAGGGAATCTCTACAACAGAATCCTACCATTACTAAGGAGGAAGTCCTGCATGCCAAGTATCTAGACCCTATGCATCAAAAGGAGGTTTATCAAGAAACCATGGAGGTAATTCAGAATTTATAGGGTGAGATATAATGTTTGAAGGAACAATCATGGAAGTTAGAACAAAATAAGCAGTTGATCTCCATCAGACAGATGTTGATGATTTGAAAGAGGTTTGCAAGATGTTGATCCAAGAGAACATTATTCCTTTTTTGGGGAGATGGTTGAAGGGAAACACTCTGTGCACTAGGAATGATCATGAGAGACAACTTCTTGCATGTTAATCTTCCTCTGGATAGTTTGGATTATGAAAAGGACATTACTATAAATTTTGTTGTTGATGGTTGGCTTTTGAGTAACATCTTGGTTGACACAGGCACATAATTGAATGTACTTACTTTGGATGTGTGGGTTTAGATGGGAAGACCTCCATTACATCCATCTTCTAATGTGTTGTTCATGGAAAATTAACTAAGGCAACACCCATTGGAGTTTTAAAAGATATGCATCAATTACTATATAGGGGACCAAGTTCACTAGGGACTTTGAGGTCTTAGCACTTATAGAAGTAGACAATTTTCCCACATTACTTGGGCACCCATGGTGCTATGAAAACAATGCTAACCTATGCTTCAATAAGGGGTATATCATCTTTGAGAACAAGGAAGAGTGTGTCATCATACTTCTGACATATGGGAAATCTATGCCTTATGTAGAGCCCTTAAGTGAAGAAGACTTGAACAAAATTTATGTGCGCACCATTCGAGATCCAAAAGTTCTTGAGCCATCAAAAGGAGGAGTTCTCTAGTGGGATGATGCACAGTCCATGAGTGATACTACAAGTGTTGCATGTGATAATTGGGTGCACAACACTTATGAAATGGTTGGGTGTGAAGTACGAAGTGTAGCTGTGTGCGTCAGTAAGCCACACAGTATCAGGTGTTTGGGTAGCCGATAGGTACCAAAGTACATAGGTGAGGAGAATCCAGAAGTATTCTTGCTTGCTATGGAAGTTCAATGGGAATGTCAGGTGGAAAGAAGGAACATGTTAGTATATACTCTATGTGGGATGGTAACGCGCTGGTGGATGGTTCACAGGGATAATATTTTGGAGTGGAGAGAAGTAAGGATTGATTTATCTACTCAGTTTCTAAGAAGTAATGTGCCTACTCAGATCTGTGCATTTCATGGTAATGATCATGTTCAACACCACATTCAATAGTGTGAGAGACTCTAGATAGTGGGGTAGGAAGCTTTACCACCTTCTTTGTGGGTGCACAAGTTTTATTTCACCTTGTGAGGCTACGTGTGCACATGGTATGTCTACACAAAGTTGAATAGGGTGACTGGAAATTGGCAGGAACTTACTGAAGGTATGACTCGAACCTTTGATTAATTTTCTTTTAAACCTTTGGTGAATGAGGCGTTACAGCTTATGAAGTCACTTAACTATGGGAGATAGTGCAAAAGTTGAGGAGTTACTTTAGGATTTTTTAGGAGAATCAGACCTGGTGGCAGCATTTGAAGAGGAAGAAACAAATGCATAGCAGCTTGGGCATGCCTTCCTAGAAAGAGAAAAGGGTAAGATGATCTACATGGTTGATGATGAAGAGGTAGAGAACCTGGATATTGAGCACATGAGAGGGTACACATGAAGTCTTGGATAATGCAGATGAGAAGGAACACACCTACCATGAGCCTATGAAGACCAAGAAAGTGAACATTGGAATGGATGTTGAACCTAAGGAAGCCATTATCAGAGATTATTGGTCTGACTCTGAAGTTGCTAAAATCATTGAGCTACTGCATGACTTTAAGGATTTGTTCCCTAGAGGCTATCATGAATTGAAAGGTGTACATGAATCATTGGGAGAGATGAAGATAAATTTGAAAGAAGGTGCATGCCTAGTTTAGAAGAGGCCTTATAGGATGAATCTAAACTTACACATCAAGGTAAAAGAAGAAATTGACAAAATGTTAATTTCTGGAATCATTGTGCCAATTAAGGAGTCAGAATGGGTGAGCCCTATGGTGATCAACATCAAGAAAGATGGTAGAATCAGGATTTGTGTGGATTACATGGAGTTAAATGTTGCATGTGTGATTGATCCCTTTCCCACACCATTTACTGAGGAAATCTTGGAAGGCATTGCAGGGTGCGAAATATACTCCTTCACTGATGGATTCTCTAGATATCATCAGGTAAGGATAGCTGAAGAAGATCAAGAGAAGACAAATTTCACCACCGAGTGGGGAAGTTTTGCATACACGGTTATGCCCTTTGGATTAAAGAATGCACCTACAGTATTTTTGCGCATAGTGGTACAAGCATTCCAGGATTTTATTCACAAGTTCTTATAGGTGTATCTAGATGATTAGATAGTCTATGGGCTCATGAAAGATCACTGTGATAATTGAGGCTGATGTTTGAGAGATGTAGGTAGTTGAAGCATCTCTTTAACATTAAGAAGTGTATATTTTCCACACCCTTTGGAATTTTTCTTAGGACACATCATCTATAAAGAAGGCTTGCTAGTGGATCCTGCTAAGGTAGCTGTTATTTTGGGCTTAGAAGAGCCTACTAGCCAAAGAGCAGGTGCATGGATTCTTGGGGCACACAGGATATTACAGAAATTTTATCAAGGTATATGCCAAGATCATCACGCCCTTAGAAGAATTACTCAAGGGAAAAGGAAAGTTCTATTGGGGTGAGGCACAACAGCACATGTTTGACACACTGAAGGAAAGGCTTACTACAACACCTATTTTGCGCTTTCCTTCATGGTCCAAGCCTTTTCACATTCATGTAAATGCCTTTGGCATGGCCATTGGTGTAGTATTAGCTCAGCCTAGAGAAGGGATTGTTGATCATCCTATTTTCTTTGCTAGCAGAAAGTTGACTCCAACAGAACAAAATTATACAACGACAGAGCGCGAGGCCTTGTCTATGATCTATGCACTCCATAAGTTTTGACAATATTTGTTGGCTACACCTTTCATATTTTATACAGACCACATGGCATTGAATTACTTGGTGAAAAAGCCCATTTTGTAGGGGTGCATATGTCATTGGGTACTGTTGTTTCAGGAGTTCAATTTTACGGTGGTGGTTAAGCCTAGTAAGATAAATTCTGGTCTAGACCATTTATCAAGGATTCAATCAGGAGAGGATGCATAGAGCATTAAGGACACAATGCTAGATGCACAGTTGTTCAAGTTAAACCACACACCCTCAAACTTGGAGGATATTGTTGTCTTTTTACGCACAAGTGTGGCACCCGAGGGAATGAAGGCCTTAGAAAATAAACAACTTTTTATTCATGTCACACCTTACATGTTGATCAGTTGGATACTTATACAAGTTAGGTTCATGATGAAGTTTTATGTCAGTGTGTGCTTGAGCATGAGCGCAACACAATTATGGTAGAGGCTCATGGCGGTATTGCAGGTGGACACTATGCAGGGGATGTCACCACACGTAAGATTCTAATAGCTGGTATATGGTGGGAAACATTATACAAGGATTGTAAAGCATATTGTAAGGCATGTGACCATTGTCAGTGCCTTGAAAAGCCTAGGCAATGAGATGAAATGACCTTTGAGGCCTATTACTAGTGCATAAACCTTTTGAGAAGTGGGCAATTGACTTTTGTGGGCCCTATTTCCCCATCCACGTGTTAGACATAGGATCACGCTATCATTATAACTTGTACAGATTATCTTACAAGGTTGGGCAGAAGCGAAAACCTAAAAAGGATTGCACAACAGCTACAACAACAAGGTTTTTATGGGAAAATATTATTAGCAGGTATGGATGCCCTTTGAGTTTAACAAGTGATAGGGGTACTCATTTCCTTAATGAGACTATCAAGATATTGTTGGATGAATTTATGGTTGCACACCATCAGATAACCTTGTATCACCCTCAGGAAAATGGAATTGCTAAGGCTTTCAACAAGATATTAAGCCATACCTTGACAAAAATTTGTGATGTTTGGAAGGAGATATTGGGATGATAAGGTTTTTGTGGTACTTCATGTATACCAGACAACCTATAAGAGGTTAAATAAATCAACACCATTTCAGTTAGTGTTTGGAGTAGAGACAGTTCTCCCCATGGAATTCATATTACCTTCTTTGTGTATTACATGCATAGGAGGTCTGGCTGATGAGAAATCATTGGAAAAATGTATTGACAAATTTATGCAGTTGGATGAAAGGCGCATCATAGCAAAATGGAGTCAAAATCAAGAAAAATCCTAACAGAAGGCATGGCATGATAGGCACATCAACGATAATAAGCTTGAGGTTGGGAAAATGGTACTTATGTATGATTTAAAGTTTTTGTGCCACCCTAGAAAGCTTAAGGTGCATTGGTTGGGACCATATGTAATCACTCATATACTTTATTCAATGCTTTCCAGTTAGAGGTGCTGGATGGAACATGGTTGCTTAGTTACTTCAATGGGAGTAGGCTGAAGCCCTATTATAAATAAGTTTTCTTGGTTTTTGTAATAAGGCAGTATTTCCACTTAGATTAGCTTTCCCTTAATGCACTTCCTTTATATGTGTTTCCTTCATCGTTTCTATGCTTTGTCAATTTATTTCAATGTTTGTTTGGTGTAATAAGCATGCTTGTGTGCCAGAAGCTGATTACAATTTAATTGTTTTCATGTGCAGAGGACTGCGCATACCCGTAGTGTGGGGTGGTTTATATACAAGGTTTATTACTAAGTGAATATAGTTGATTATCATTTGAAGATGGGTATGCATGAAATTTTGTGTAGGTGCTTTTTGGAAGGGTGTAGATAGAAAAAATTAATCCTAAATGAAGACCACAGATGGAAAAATGGACACACAATATAACACAAGGTATGCTACAACAGTGGAAAATACTTGGAAGAAGGTGCAATGATGAAGTAATTTAGCACTTAAGTGCATGCGGAAGGAGGTCTATGGCCAAGAAGTAGAAGGTGCGCTAGAAGGCTATAACTGTGGCATGGAAATGAGCAATGTAGAAACATTGACGAATGATACATTAATGCTAGGATTGGTGGTAGGTGAAGGAGAAATAAAAGTAATAAATTTTAAAAATATATATAATGGCTGTGAGGCCATTTTTACCTTTATGATTATGAATTCTCAAGCGAGTTATTTCCAAGCAAGATAGCTAAGATGGTTATGCAGAGTGGATAGTTGTGAACTGGTTGGGTTGGTTAGATCTATGCATGAGAACTATTATGCTCCATTTGTTGAAGTGTTTGAGAAAGGAAAAGGATTTCGGGAAAGGAGATTGATGGCCAAGGTTTGAATTCAAGTTAAGGCACAAGGAACCAAGTTGCAGAGCTTGGGGGAGGTAAGGGAACACATATTTTTGATTGAAATGGCACCAAAAAGAGCACTAGAGGTAGGTACAAGGGGAAAGAAACAAAAGTAAGTTGAGATTGAGATTGAGGATGCCCCTGAAAGTAGGTTTTCTAAAATGCAATATCGAGAGGGAGTGATTATGGGTCATGATTGGGATTCCCATGTCTTTCAAAGTAAATTCGGTGATTAAAACCATAGGAAAATTGATAACAAGGAGGAGTTAGACACATTGTTGATTAAAAAGACAAACAAATAGACATCAGATGACATTCCTGTATACGACAATGATCAGGAGAAGATCCTAATAAAGGTAGGGGTCTTACAGTTGTACAAACTTCATTATATCAGAAATCTAGAGAAGTTATACCAGTGGATAATGAGTAGAGTCCATGAGTACTTTTTTATATTTTTATAGGTGACAAATGGGGATTAATGTGCCCTTGATTGGTACTTTTATGGGTTTGCAAAGCATAGGCACAAAGGTGATTAATGACCTAATTGATAAAGTAGAAATTATAGTAACTAGCAAGGAGTTGGATTATACAAAAGGTGGGTGCGGCATGGATATTTACAAGCCGAGGAAGCATCTGGTCATACAAGAAGCCTCACACTTATTAAAAAAAATTGAATGACCAGGAGAGATGGTCACATGTGAACAATTTGTGGCTATATGTTGTAAAGAAAATGTCATAAGGGGAGACCTACAACTTGGTTGGATACATTATTGAAATGATCATTGAAGAGGTGCGTAAAGGTGAGAAAATCAGATTTGACACTATTCTACTATCCCTTATGTTTGTGGAGATTGGAGTGCCCGATGGGCCAAAAAACAAAATAAGGGAGTACCATGTAGAAAATAAATGTCTCGTAGAGAGATTTGAGAATTATCTTTATGAGGGGACCATGAGTGGCCCATTCAAACTAAGGGTAGATATGTGGTATGCACGACTCCGTGCTCTATTTGGGGAAGAGTGGAGGATACCTAAGGAGTTTTTAACAGTAGTAGGTAAGTTGGAATAGTTTGCAGTCTATCATCATTTTTTCATTGCACATTTTATGATGAAGGACGAGACATGGAGTCCTTGGTGAAAACTACCCTATAATTTCACTACGCAGTTCTTTCAGGTAGTTGTTCACAAAATCTCAGATGTACGTAGGTTAATCTACAATTTTGATAAGGTAGACTATGACTACCACACTTTACAGAAGACTTACATCTATCTAGGTAAGTATGCTTATATTGAAAGATACATTTTAGATGACATAACTATGAATCTTATGAGTTTAGAAATAGGTGATAGTGGGGCAACATTTTTATACCTTTAGCTTAAGTCTAGGCTTGAGAACGGAAAGTATGTAGAGAATGAGTTCAAACTACCAAGCCCACCTAAAGGGAAGCACACAATAGGCATGTTTGCAGAAGAAAATCCTACTTCACCCATTCAAGAAGAAGAAGAATAAGAAATTTATGAAGATAGTGGTGGGTTGGACCATAGGGATAGAAGACAACCTACGGATAGAGAAATGAAAGAGTGCAAGATGATGCCCCATCACAAAAGCAAGAGGATGAAGTGTTTAACACAAACACAATGGAAATCAATGTGGAGTAGATAGTCGAAGAGCCATAGTTCAAGAGAGTGTTCAGGAGGACAAGGGTTTAGGGCATAGGGTCATCATAGCCATTAAGAAGGTCACCTCATATTTCATTTTAGAAAGTAGAGCTTGAGAAGAAGAGAAGGTGCAAGCTAAAACTAAAGGATGGAGAGGAGGATGAGTCTGGAGAAAGTGTGCTAGGTACTCTTGTGTAGCCTGAGGGTACAGAGGAACCCCGTGATGAAGAAATGAAGGATGATGAGGAAGGGATGAAAGGAACAAAAACAAAAACAAAATCAGAAAAGGGAAAAGGCCCAATTCTGGATTCAAGTGCCTGGGTTCCTAAGGGAAAGAGAACAAGGGAGGAGAAGGAAGGTGAAGACTATGTGACTCCCATGTTTAGATATGTGGATGATACCAGCAAGATCATATGTACATGCTTCCATAATATTTTGGAAACAAAGGACTTATATAGTTGGGAGTTGATGGATGTGGATATGGTGAACACACACACATGGAAGTAGTTTTCATGGTCAATGCAGAATCATATGGATGAGCTTGATTTTGACATGTACGAAGAATCATGCATCTCACACAGAATGAAGACAGCACCCCACATTCGGCACATAAGTGTTAATCCAATTTTTATGTCGTACGAACAAGTTATATCTCAGATCCATGATATCTTGTGTGGTCGACACTTATCTAGAAAATATGTCTCATAAATTCCTATGACAGGGTTATTATTGACCTACTATGGAACAAGATTATTTGGAATATGCTAAATGTTGTGACAAATGTTAAAAGTATAGTAACCTCCATCATGCACCCATATATGAACTCCATCCTATCACCTCATCATGGTCATTTTCCATGTGGGGTTTTGACCTCATCGGTAAATTTAATCCTGAATTGGTTGATGGTCATAAATTCATTATTATTGCTACTAAATATTTCAATAAATGGGTGGAAGTTGTGCCATTGAAAATCACTACCGGTTATGACATATAATACTTTATTACTACCCATATCATCACATACTTCGACATTTCCTTGGCCGTTGTCACTGATAATGGATATTCTTTTGAAAATAACGATGTCAAACGAATTTGTGCAAAATTTAAAATCAAACAAACCTTTTCTACCCCTTATTATCCACAACGCAATGGTAAAGTAGAATCTATTAATAAGATAATTGTAAAAATATTAGACAAAACTGTTGATATTAGCAGCAATGATTGGCATAATCAAATTTTATAAGCTCTGTAGGCTTATTGTACAAGCATACATACTCCAACCAACTCTATACCTTTTTCACTCATCTACGACACTTAGGATGTCTTTGCTCTCAAACTTTAAATACCTTCATTACATTTTTTTTTGAAATTAGGACATTGAGGGGGGGTGAATCAGTGTCTATTAAATTTTTACCTCATTAAAACAATTCACTTAATTTGTATCATCAAAACCTAACCAACATCTACAAGTAGCTAAAAGAAGAGATAACATACAGAGACATAATTTAATATGGGAAACCAAAATTGGGAAAAAACCCACTGAAACAAAGAAATAGCTTAGGACTAGAATGTCCGGTAAATGTTAAATGATTTCATGGTTGAGCTTCAAATCAACAAGGGGCAGGAACTCCAAAAAATTTACCAAACAACCACTTAGTCTTTGATAAGCTTCTACTTTTCTGGAAGCTTCAACTCCTAAATTTGGTCCAAAAATAACTGACCTTCAGTAAGCTTCAACTTACAAGGAAGAAATAACTCCCTACATGCTAAGATGTAACTTAGAACTTTTAAGAGTTCTAATCACACTTGGTTTTTTTTCTTCTACAACTGATGGTGACCAATAAATTTGTTCACACTTCTTCTTCTCTCTATTGATCATTTAATTTTCATCTAGATTCTAATATACAAAGATCATTCCACCCACACTTTTATTTCATTTTATCACTCCTTGGATCACTCAACTAACCACTTACCTGTTGCAATTTAATGTTCACCTTAATCTCTTTGTATTTCATGAATTCAAGTACATTCAAAAGATAGTCATCACCACTTTATTATTCTACTCATTCCTCCATTCAGCTAGCATACTTGACAAAAAATCAATCTTGTCTTGATAAGAAACTAATTAATGCTTCAAATAATTTTTCTCACACTCTATCATACTATTCACACTCAATAAAATATATATCAACAAAACACTCATCTCTTGCATTATCACTATTCATCCAAGGTCTATCACTTGAATTATCAATTAGAATTTCAACTTCATGGAGATCATTATCTCAAGATCTTACTTCTCTTTATGTTGAGACCCTTTCATAATCATTTTTATTTTCTTCACACTTCATTGGTTTTCATATGCATCAGATAATACACTCATGGTTCAAAAAACTCCATGCTTCGACATGTATACTTCTCACTTCCTTTCTTATCCCAATCTCATACTAACTCTGCACTCTCACATCATTAACAAAATTTACCCTCACAAAATGTAGTAATTTCAACAACATATGTAGGTTGAAAACATGATTTTTGTATATTATCTTCCCCTATTTTTGACCTTTCAGATTCATATACTAAGACCCTTCACATTTTTGCATAAAATGATTCGAGCAAGAGGAGATAGATATCTATGTTTGTAACTTCCCTTAATTTTTCATATGTGCATTTCAATATTTTGAAATTTCTACATAGATTCATGACCCCTTCATGAAACTAGGAGTTTATAGGACACAATATGACACCTTTTAAGCTTCCTTGCACCTTTTCATGTCAATTTCCATGTCAAAACTAACCCTGTCAACAAAAAGAATGAATACCCTTTAATATTCTGTGAGATCAAGACTATTACCTCAGAAATATAACAATTCACATAAGATTTACAAATATTCCAAAATCCTCTTGTATTTAATCCATTTACAATTCAACATTTCAAAACCCAAGATCATTCTACAAAATTAGACAGATAAGTATATTAAGGAGCTTTGAAAACTTCAATTTAGAGGATTTGAGAATGGAGAAAGAAAGATATAGCATTGAAAGTGGCTATGAAGCATCACCATTATACACGAAACATCTTGAATTTCCGTCTATAATCTTCTTAATTTTTCTAGGTTTTGTTATCCATTTTTACCCTTGGAAAAAATGGACAACTTGAGAAAATAGGACTTGAAAAAGTGATCAAGTTTCAATGGTGAATCGGAAAATGCATGTAGTTTTCATGATCTTAGGCACTTAGAATTATTTTAGGAACTTCACATCTTCTCCCTAGGCTTCAAAGTTCAGCACTTAGCTAAAAATTTGTAAAATGGTTAAAATTGGGAAGATGGCAGGTTTACATAGTTTTTTTACTTTATAAAAGTAACTCAAGTAAAGAAACTCCAAAATATTGCAACAAAGGGAAGAAAAAAAGGATTAATGCGCAAAAATGAAGTTGCTTTACTTCTAAAAACCATCAAACAAAAAAATTTTAAAACCACGTAGAGAAAAAATAGGAGAGATACTCAGGAATGCAATGCAAAACTAGTATGAAGCCATGGAGGTTTAAACCCGTCAGTAAAATAGTTGCACCTCGAAAACCCACAAAGAAGGAGGGTAAATAGTAATGTAGGTTTATGAAGTTGCTTTAATTCTTAAACATAGCGAAGCAAAACACTTTCGAAAACCTGAAGTAAAGAAACTCAAAAATTGCGTAGCGAAGAAAGGAAGGAAGTGATGTGGGGATTCGAGGTACTACTACTTTGAAGTAATGCTTGAGTAAAATATCAAAGTAAAGCACTTCTAAAACTCTAAAAAACAAAGGGTCAGAGAAAGAGTGATCCAGAAATTTGACTTGGCATTACTGTGAACTAATGGCCGAGTGTAAACGTGAGAAAAGCGGTCCTAGAAACCCACGGAAAAGGGCAAGAGCGAGGGAGTAGTACATGGACGTGATGTGCCACTGTTGCAAAGAAATAGGGGGTTGAAGGCCCGAGTAAATTCATGTCAGAAAACCATGAAGCAAAGGAAAATAAAGAATATTTTAAGCTCAATGGAGCTTAAAGTAAGTGGAGCTCAGTTCTTCGAGCAAAGCGGTTCTAGAAACCCGCACAGCCATAACTCACTCCCCAGAGGGCACCAAATCCAACAAAATTGTACTTGTTGGAATCGTATTTCCAAGATCGTCATCATGAAATCATAAAAAATGGAAAGTAGGTGGGGTTGGTGAGCAGAAAATGAAGAAAACTCCAGCTCCAGAAAGAACACGTCCTGGGTGGATAGAAAATGCATTAATGGTGGCATGGGCTTTGACAGGGTCTCCCATACTATTTTGCTGTCACTTAATGACTTTTGTTGGTGGTTGGATGGGATTTCGAGTTCCCTCTTCTCTCTCTCCCTCTTTCCTCCTTATATTGTAAAGAGAGCTCATTTTTTTTTGTGGTTGGACATTTTAAAATGCTACTTCTTTTCCAGCTGTTGGGTGTATATATGGAGTTCCAAGCCTTATTTTTGGGCATTGTAAGATGAACCCATGCCTCTTTTCTTCAATGTGATGTATTGTGCAACAATTTGAAGCAATAAAATCTGAGTTTTGTGGTTATTTCACTGCCTAGCTTGGAGTTATTGCTTTCTCTTGCCTTTCTTCATATTTGCAAATATTTTTGTGCATCTCTTGTTCTCTTTGCAAGCTCTCAATGATGTTGTGTCTTAATGAAACTAGTGCATGTGAGTGTTGTTATGGTCTATGGTGCTTTGTCCACCCTCTCCATCTCTATTCCTCTCCCATTTTCATCCATTTGAGAGTGTCCCAACCACCCTTTTTCTAGTGCTATCACCCCCTTAGTGTAGGATTTCCTCATTTTCATGCAATTTTCCTCCTCCTTGGTCTCTTGGAATCATAGGATATGATTAGATAGTTGTACTTCCATCATTAGGAGTAGTTTTAGCATTAGATTAGGAGAAGAATCCAACCTATCTCTAGAGAATTTCTCATTGGTCCCACACCTTGAGATATTGCCCATTCCATTCACATGCAAGCAAATCAGAGGCTGTTGTTTTTTGGTGATAACAATTTTCATCATTTGCCAAGTTGATGTGCTCTTGGTGATGATTCTAGCCTTTGGCAGGCCCTGTGGGAACACAAAAACAGCTTTGAAAGCTTAGGCACCTTCCTGCATCATTTTCAAACAAGTTGAAGTGTTCTTGGTGCAACTCTAGCCTTTGCGAGGCAGTTGCAAAACATAAAGCAAAGAAGGCAAGCTTAAATTAGCTCGAAAGGCAGTTGCTTTACTCGTAAAAGCAATAAAGGTAAAGCAACAGAAACCCGAGTTAACGCAGTTGCACTTCGCAAGGCCCCAAAGTAAGGGCAAGAGACAAGTTATTTGGAAATGCGACTTGGCATTATGCGAAGTAATGCTCATGCATAAATCCGAAGTTAAGCTGCCTGAAAACCCACAAAGAAGCTAGCGAGGAGTAACTTGGAAATACGACCCTGACATAAGCTGAAGTAATCGGGGGTCGCAAACTCGCAAAGCAAGGCAGTGAAAGGCGTTAAGCAGGCTCGAAAACCCGCGAGTAGAGGAAGCAAAGCAAGAGTAATGTGGGGATTCGACCCCCACTGACTACAAAGTAAGTGGGGTTCATAAACTTGTAAGTTAAGAAAACCAAAAGGCCCACAAAGAAATGATACATAGTAGTCCTGAAACTCTGCAAAGATTCATGTTCAAACACATCTGGCGAACTCCGTTTGATCCAAACAACCCATTTTTTGAGTTGCAGACCTTCCCCTTCTTCCATCCATTTCCATCCATTTTCTTTCCATATATTTCCATTTTCCTTCCATTCATGAAGTTTTGCAATTGTGACTTCATTTCCTCCTTGGAATTCCCATTTGTAGTAGCAAAAAATTCATTCAAATCCATCTCTAAGTTGTTACAACACACATCCAGATCAGATTTATGATCAAAATCAGAATGAGTATGCATACCCATATGAGCAAGATACAAATCAGTTTGGTCATTCACCAAACTATGGAGCTATTCAAGAGCAGGGGTATGTAGATTTTGGAGGCCATCCTACACCTAGAGATGATGATTTGCAAAGAAATATTCAAGAAATAGAGTTGAACATGATGTAGTTTAGGATTGAGAAAACTATGATGGAATCTAATATCAGTTTCAATATTTCTTATCCGTGGACTAACCCTATACGAAGTAAGTTCAATCCCCAACAAAATGTGCATATTATAATTGAAATGATGACTCAAGTTGCAAAGTGGGTTAAAAGAATGGAGGCTCATGAATCTAGTGCTAGGCATCCCTGTCAATGGGGAATTCCTACACTACCATCTCATAGCCCTCCCATTCCTCCTCCCCAACCTACACCATCTCAGCTTGCTTGTCAAATCCCTAGCTTCCCCATTGAGGATTCCACTTCTCCATCTTCTACCCTTCCACCCCACCTCCATTTCTCTACCTCTTTTTCCTTCCAAACCTCAATCCCTCCACAAAAACAGTGTAAAAACTTCCCCTTCACCTAAAGCATTGCAAAAATTAGTTGAGACCCAACCCACCCCTCCTCTTGCATTCCCAAACCATTTTGGGAAGAAAAAATTAGAAAATCCAAGAAGGAGGACAACAAGTTGAAGAACCTAGCAAAGAAGAACTTGTGCAAAATCTGAGAGAGTGGACTGCAAAGTTCAATTTCAATCAAATGCCACTGGTAACTAAGCCTTCAACAGAGGTCGGGATTTCAGAATAAAAGGTGGAGGCTGATTTTGTAGAAGGACAAGAATAAAAAGCATATGATTAACAATCTGTATGCTCTGAGTGTAGTGTGCATGTTGGCACCATATTCTTAGAAGTTATTGATCCATCTCAGTTTGCAAAATCAGTAGAGGAAGGAAGATCAGCTCCAAATCCAAATGAAGAGGAGCACGTGAGGAGAAACCTAAATCAGATTCAGAGTGTTGCTAATGAAGAAGACAATCATAGAAAGCTTCTTGCTTTCTTTGGTAATGAAAATTTAGATTTAATTTTTTGTTGAATCTGAATTGATGGATCCACCATGGAAGAAAGCATCAAGGAAGACCTTGCTGCCCATCCACAATCCTCAAGAGCAGCAATAAAAGAGCCTGATCTTGCAAACTTCATGTTGGATGAGGAAATCCCATGCAGATTCAGTCCATAGAGAGGAGAAACTCCCATTGAGCAAGAAAGTGCTTCAACTAGTAGTGATCCTCACAAAGAAATCCATTGGATGTTGTAATCAGTCATAAGGAGTTTCATGCTTGAGGAGGAAGAAATAGATGATGACACCATTGCCAAATCAGTCATCAAGAAGCAGAAGGAGAATGAGCTGTTTGTTGAGGCACCACAAAGTTCAAATCAGCCTGCAAACAGCTCCCTTCAAGAAATCATGCAATATGACTCCATTCATGGAGATTGAACTTCATAGCAATGGGCAAATTCAGAGGATAAGGCCTGTTCCTAATCAAATATTTGGATTCTTTAGAGCCAAAGAAGGAGTTGCAACCAGTCATGTTTGCTTCAGAGCATGAGGAAGAGTTTCATAGTACCAAAGGTTAGCTCCAATAATGCCTCCAACCAAATGTAGAACAATTTGACGAGGTATTCATATTTTTTCTGATACTTTGAAGAATTTGAGAGTGGAAGGCATGTTTATATTTCCACCATGTGATTTTTTTCCAAATCTGTCACATGGTCCCAATTTGTGAGGAAGGGAAGCTACTTCTCCCTACCAATTACATGATTTGTTTTATTTTTCTTTGCCTTGGGTTAGAGTAGAGTAGGTATGTTTGTTTTCAGAAAAACAAGTGCTTGTGCACACTCTACATGCTTCCACTTAGAACATATATGATCTTCCCTTTTTTTATATAGATTTTGTTGTGTTTGTTTCTCTACACATTAAATTTTATAAAGACAGTGTTCATAGGTAAAGAAAGGTTTTAATGGCTCCACGTGCATCCATTAATCAAAATGTGTTCTAAAGCTCTACAATTCTTTATCCTTTACCATGATTAAGTTCATTTTTCTTCAAAAATTGGCAGAGAAATAATATTTTGAAACAACTTAAGAGCTTCATTTTAATTATCATTAAATCATTTATAGAGGCAAGAAGGTGAAATTTTCATATTCAAAACAATTTTCCACTCACATAAAACCTTAATTCAAAGAATTTCATGATGTAATTGGTCAATTCAAGAAATAGATGAGCTTCAAGTTTAGTAGAGCTTCAAGAAAATTCAGGGTTGTGTCCTTCAAGTTTCAAACTAGTTTCATGGTTATCAGGCTGACTCCATGCCCAATAAATGCTTCAAGGTTAGTGATCAAATCATCTAGTAGGAAGATGTCCCTGTGAGCCACCAAATTTTTATCCATTTTTACCCCCTAGCAAAAATAGAAAACTTGAGAAAATTGGACTTGGGAAAGTGATGGAGCTTCAATGGTAAATATAGAAAATACAAGTAATTTTCATTATATTGGGCACTTGGAATTATTTCAGGAACTTCACATCTTCTCCCTAAGCTTTAGAGTTCAACACTTAGCCAAAAATTTGTAAAATGGTTAAAATTGGGAAGTTGGCGGGTTTACAAAGCTACTTTACTTCTTAAAATTAACTCAAGTAAAGCAAATCCAAAATCATGCAGAAAAAGGAAGAAAGAAAGGAGTAATGTGTGAAAATGAAGTTGTTTTAATTCTAAAATAAATCAAGCAAAATTAGTTGAAAAACCTTGCAGAGAAGCAAAAGGGAGAGCTACTCGGGAATGCGATACAACACTACTATGAAGCAATGGAGGTTTAAACCTGCGAGTAAAGCAGTTGTACCTCGAAAACCCATGAAGAAGGAGGGTAAAGAGTAATACAAGTTTGCAAATTTACTTTACTTATTAAAGTAGCAAAGCAAAGCACTTCTGAAAACTTGAAGTAAAGCAACCCAAAAATCATGTAGCAAAGAAAGGAATGGAGTGATACGAGGATGTGAGGTGTCACTACTTTGAAGTAATGCTCAAGTAAAATAATGAAGTAAAGCACTTATAAAACTCCACAAAACAAAGGGATAGAGTAAGAGTAATCTAGAAATACAACTTGTCATTACTATGAAGTAATGGCCAAGCACAAATGTGAGTAAGGTAGTCCTAGAAACCCATGGAAAAGGGTGAGAGCAAGGGAGTAGTGTGTGGATGCGATGTGCCCCTGCTTTGAAGAAATACATGATCAAAGGCCCAACTAAATTCATGCCAGAAACTCA
This sequence comes from Taxus chinensis, assembly GCA_019776745.2. NCBI lineage: Eukaryota > Viridiplantae > Streptophyta > Pinopsida > Cupressales > Taxaceae > Taxus > Taxus chinensis. Next base: position 442,660,247 of record CM034152.1, on the reverse strand, counting down.
TAAAGAAAAGACAATGTAAAGGAGAATAGATTGGATTTTGAGCTCGATGGAGCTTGAAGTAAGTGGGACTCAATTCTCCAAGTAAAGCAGTTCTGTAAACCTACATGGTCATAACTCACTCCTTAGGGCACCAAATCCAACAAATTTTTACTTGTTCAATTTTTATTTCCAAGTACTTCACCATGGAATAATAAAATATGAAAAATAGATGGAGTAGATGGAGGAAAAACAATAAAATATCCTGAGTATTCAATGAACACGTCCCTGGAAGTTGAAAATGCATCAACGGAGGCATGGGATGATTTCTTATCCAGCAAGGCAAAGAACATTGGGATTCAATTTCCCACTTATCTCTCTCTCTTTATTCTTCATATTGTAAAAATTGAATCATTGTTTGGGTTGTTAGATATTTATCTATCTAATCCTCCATTCCTCTATAGGTTGTTGCATGTGTATGTGAGCTTCAAGCCTCCATTTTGAGAATTTTACAAGAGATTCATTCATCTCTTTCTTATTGTAATGAACTATGTGATTATATGAAGCAATAAAATCAAGTTTTGTCACCATTATTCAACCTTATCTTTTATTTCATTGCATTCTCTTGACTCTACATTGCATTTGAGGGTTTTGTGTATTTTTAGTTTCTTACAAACTTTAAATGGTTGTGTTTAATGGAAATGGTGTTATGAATGTTTGTTTCTAGACTGTGGTGTTTCATAAACCCTCTCTATCTCCATTCCTTCACTTTTTCATCCATTGGATAGTATCCCAACTACCCTTATCTTGGTACTATCACCCCCTTAGTGTAGGATTCCTTCATTTTCATGCACTTTCCTCTCTCACTGGTCCCATGGAATCATAGCATAGCATTAGATAATTGTATTTTAGGAATTATGAATAGTTTTAGCATTATATAAGGAAAATAAACCATATTTCTCTAGAGAATTATCTCAATCCCTTGGTCCCACACCTTGAGACAATTTCATGTTTCCCAAAAACAATGATTACCCATTCCATTCACATGCAAGTTGATTAACTAAAATATGGATTTTATAAGTTAATCTAAATAACACATTAATGAAATGACTGATATAAACTGAAATATAAATGTTAATTAATTTTACTTGATATTCTAAATAAAATGAAATAATTGAAATAGAAGGGAAAATGTACTAACTTGAAATGAACTCACCTTGCAGTGATCTGGAACTATATTACATGATGCACATACAGAAAAGAGTATGAAAACACACCTCAAGAAGTTGTAACAGATGAATATTCAGCTAGACTGGGGTGCCTGTAGGAGGATTAGGGTGTTTGTGAGTGCCATGGTCTGCATGACAACTCGGAACTTGAATCTGATTTGGTCACTAGATCTTTACAATAACTTAGTCTTTGTCACATTATTTCATTGATGTTGTTGTAGATCTTCAATGAATAATATCCTATAAAAACCCACACAAAATCATCAAACCCTAAAAAATAAATATGCAAATGAATGGGTAATATTTTCCTCGGCTACTAAATGGATGGACTTATGACTGAGCATTGCAGTACATCTTAGACCCAATGTAGTTCTATGTGCATGTGTGTGCAATCATGTGCCTAGGGTTCCCTGGCGCCAATGACACCAAAGTAGCAAAAAATAACTAGATGTAAAATGTAAATGGTGGATGGAATAGAATGCATATAACCCTTCCTATGCAGTGTGTGATTGTAGTAAAAAAATCACACATTTAAGACATTATTTAGTCACGGTATCATACTACTATTCATATGGTTTTTGAGTGAAGAAAGTACTAATTAACCCCCTTCTTTTGGCCATTTTACTTTGATTTATGTCGTCACTTCTGACCTTCCATACACACTTTCCATGTTTTTTTTCATCATTCTCTATCATTTTATCCTTAATTGGGGCACCCATGCTTATACCAGGGCACTCACAGGTGCCCTGGTCCCAGTCGGGGTGCCCTGATCCTTTTCCCACTTTCCCGCCACTTTTTGGGCACTTTCTACCCATTTGGACATTTCATATTTCTTATGGTCATCCTTTTCGGGGTTAATTCTGAAATTATAATAAGAGAACCACACAAATATAAAGTTATAAAACCATAATGAGGGACCAAGCACTATTCACTACTATCATCCACCTAGAGTTACATCCATCTAAGGCATCTAGAGCTCATTTGCATCCATTTAGATCCATTACAAGGCATAAGGCTGGTTCATCTACATCACACTGCATATGAGGTAAGTTTATTTTTTTCTATCCACCAGTCTATTACATTTTCTACACATAGTTATTGCTCACTACTTTCACAAAGTGTGAATGGCACAAGAGCACCTAGGGCATGATTGCACACATTTACACATAGAACTATATCAGGTTTGAGATAAAGTGCAGTGCTTAGTTAGTAAGTCCACCATTGTGGTAGCTGAGGTCAGTCTGACCCCTTTATGTGCATATTTATTTTTGTAGGGGTTTGATGTTTGTCTTGGGGTTTTATAGGTCTATCTTTCATCATTGACTACCAGTAATATATAACCAAGTACAGTGAAGTTAGTGTGATAGAAAATGAGGGATTGAAATCATATAGTGACCCTACAAGTTTGGTTTTTGGACCTCCTAAACAAACTTGGGCACCCGAAATGTAGACTGGGGCACCCACAGACATCCTGATCCTCTCCTAGGCCCCCCAGTCCAACCAAACAATTCAGATCTATAATTATTAGGATATTTACATGTTTGTTCCTACTTCCAAAATATTCAGTCTATTTTACGACACACTCCATATCAAGCTATGAATCAAATAAGTTCCTTCTAAACCTTCTTTGCATATTATGGTTTTTATTTTCATTAGCCTAGTTGCTTGGGTCACTTTTTATATTTATCTAATTGTTATTTACATCATTTTTTGTACTGTTATTTACTGTTGTTTCTATTTGGATTGACTACTAGTTTACCCACATTTTAGTTAATCATTGATGCAAAATAGTTCCCAAATGTAGTCCCTTTCCTTATTAGATAGCTATCCCTCAATAGAAGTAGTACATCCTTAAGATACTATGTATATTATGTTTATATAAGGCTATCTTGCTCAAATTTTGACATTAATGTCCTGACATGCCAACTAGTACCTAAGGGAATGAGGGGGGAAACCACAAATATCAACCTCATAAATGTAAATGAGAACCAAGTGAAATTGGGACCAGGGAACCTAAAATGAGGACCGATGTGGCAACGGCTACCCCAATCCCTTCCTAGGTGCCCTAGTAAAAGACTAGAGATGACCGCTGAGTAAATAACAACATTTGAGACTCCATGAGATATGACCATAACTGTGCAAGTAACTAACGACTGTGTAAGACACTTAATGAAAATGAATGAATAGATTGATGATAGGAATAGGGGATGAGCCATTAGTGAATAATTTTCCTACGCAAGATCCATATATAAAACAACATACTTGGCGGTGTAATTATAGTAGTAAGTGCGTGATTTTGTGACTACATAAGAAAATCAAAGGGTGTTGTTTTTTGGTGATAATAAGTTTCATTCAAAGGATTTAAGTGAGATACTTGATGAACTAGTTCTTTTTCCATTCTTTCTAACACTTAGTCTTAGCTCTTTCAAGACCTTATAGCTCTTCATTCATGTTCAAGACCAACGAAGGATGATTATATCCACCCTTCACCATTGCGGAACTTTACACGAGGTCTCAAACTCTCAAAAATAGAGAAAAACAATAACTGCACTTCCCAAAACTGTAGCAGAGGTTCAAACCTTGTCACAAAGGAACTGATATGAAGAAATTAAGGGAGATATTGGAGTTTTTCTCTGAGATGTGAAAAATTTATTGGATGACCCCTAAACAAATATCTCTTTAAATTTTCATGAAATTTGGATGGTTCATAAATGAGTTACACTCAAAATTTCCTTCGAAACCCTAGGAAGAGGGTTTATTTCATTGTGCATGCCCGAGAGGACTCAAAAGGTCAATTCTTGATCATTACTTGATGCTTTTCATAAAATTGGCTTCCTAGATCACTTTGTACACATTATACATCTTTTAAATCCTTTTTTTCACCTTACAATATTTAAAATGAATACCAAAAACTCATTTTCTAGAGCATTTTGGTCAGTATCACACTCTTTTTTGGTCTTGGGGAACAATGAGACCTTTCTTGATTTTTTTCCCTAGGTTGACTGAGATTGATCTATACACCTTGTTTGAACCCTAACATCCTTATAATAATCAATAATTCATCATTTTCTTGAACTACTTAGTGGTATAGTGAAGCCTTGTATGTATGTTAATCAACATTTATTTTTACAAGCTTCAACTAGACCTCAAACTTATAGTTTATACAACTGAGAATATTTTTCCCTCTGAAACTTCACAGTACTTAAACATCCTCAACTTTAAGAACACTTTTCATAATTGATGATCATTCTAGCTTTGAGATCTATTCGTCATGTTGACACAACAATATAATCCTAATGTTAAACCTTCTAGCTGACAATCTTGCTCATTGCATTACTATCTTATTAAGGAGACACTTCATATGGAGCACTTACAATGACCTTCACCTATTTTGAATGTAAAAATACAAAGCACTTTTCAAATGGAGTATACATACTGTACATTATCTTGACAAGTCTACATAGATAAATCACTAGAAAACAAGGTTTAGATAACACAACACATCCAAGGCATACCAATAAATACATTAAGTCATATTGACCTTGTAAAATGAGGTATTATATCCCTTTTTGAACCATATGGATTATGGACACAAGTGCTTTCCCTCAATATGTTCACTTAGCTCAAGAAATAGTGCATTTCAAGACTTTCTCTTTTCAAGTTGATGACTTGGATAAACATACCTTGCTCAATATTAAAAGAGGATTCTTTAAAAATATTTGTATCCAGCTAATATCTAACTTAAAACACCATCCATGCTGTTGGTTGAATATTTTGTCAAGCCAAAATATGAGGTTCAACCATAGTACATGGGATTAAATCCCTCCTCAAAGACAGGTGAGGCTACCTGTTTATTACTAATCTAAAACACAGCAGAAATAATATATACAGTATTCACACTAATCTAACCATTGGGGTTGGGATAGAATCCCGATATCCATATCCGCACTATGTGAAGATGTTGTTTTTATAAATGGACTGGGTCGGAAATTATTACAATGTAAGAAGCACAATGGAAAGGAAAGGAGAGGAACGTATTTTCTTTCGAGTAAACACAGAGCACGAAATAATCATACGAGATTTAGATAAAAAATGTAATGTTTGAAATGATTAGAATCATCAAGACACTAAACAAGGAATATCTTAAGATTGCGAACATAAGAAAAATATCTTAAGAAAAACACTTCTCACAACACAAAGTTTGTGAAAACAACATTAGCTTCTATTCCTCAAATGATTAAAAGAAAACACAAAGTTTTTCTTCTTCACAATAGCTCCCAATATTTCAAAAATCTCAACCCTTTGGAATGTACGCACATCCCTTATTTATAATAAAAATAGTTGAGAGAAAATAGGACAAACCCTATAAAACAGTTTGTTAACAAGAGTCCTATTTTTCTTGACTCTCACGTAGGAGACCAAGTCAAAATATGATTCCTATGTGACAAAATAGAAATGAAAAAGACATGTGAATTTCAAGATTGAAATGACATGTTACATCAAGATTTAGTCTGAATCATCATATTTTTCTTCCTCATCTTTCTCTTCTTCTAACTGAGCCTATTTGTTCTGAAATTCTTGGAACTTTTGGATTATACCTTGCATCTCATTTTCGTTAGGCGTAGTGGAATGATCACTCAAAACTTCACATGTTTCATGAGTGTCACTGGCACTACCAGAAATTTTTCTCAATCTTTTGTTGAGTTTTCTCAAGGCCTCCAAAGAATGTTCAATCTTTACAAACCTGTCAATGATTTCAATGCCAAATCCGTGAGCTAGTTCATGCTGAATTGATTCTTGGATTTGTTTGAAAAGATCATCAGCTGATAGGATGCCTAAGTTTCCACTTGACACTTTTGCACATATTTTTAGCAGTTCTTCTTCCAGGTCGCTCTTGCCATCAATCAACTGATCTCTTGATTCTCTCAATTTACCACAAGCTTCATTGAGAATTTTTACCCTAAACCTGATGGCTTTGGTTAGCTGGAAATGCTTATCCACATGTGGGATGACACCTTCTTCTACCAAAATGCATGATGGGATTTGCTTCAATACCTGGAGAGCTTCAAAAGTCAAATCAAGTTGTCCAATTTCTTGGGAGAAATCATCGTCCATCTTTTCTCCATCACTTTGTATATTCCCCAAAGATTGATAGACCCCTACGGCGTCTTGAATCACTTCTTTCCCTTGTTGGAGAAGCCTTTGAGTCCATTCATCGACCACCCTTCCTTTTTCATTAATCTTCTCAATTATAGGCACTGATGAGAAATCGAATCCGACAGGGACAGAGGAAGATGGTATGGATTCAAGGGGTTTTGAGAGATTAAGCAATACCTCAGTTAACTGCTCCACCTTTCCTTTAAGCTCATCTCTGCTGTCCTTTATTTCCTTCAATTTCTGGCATAGCACATTCATAGCATCTCATGCATCCTATTGTGCTCCTTCTGTTGCCACTTCACCTAGATCCACCCTGGTTATCTGATAGTCAGAGGCCGTTATGTCCCCTTTGGTCTTGTCAGTGGCGGGAGTGGTGATCTCTGTAAACCTATGCCCTGAAGCGTCCACTAAAACCCTTGAAACTATTTTGGGTTTCTTAGCTGATTTAGTGGTAGGAGCCTTGAGTGAACTAAAATCAAAGGCCGGTATGGGTACAACCACCTTCCTTTTCCTCAGGGTTTTCTAGAGTAACCATTGAGGCATGTCTGAGCGAGTTGCCATTATTGTAGAAGTTGGGATCATACTTTCAGGGGGAGAGAGATCCACTGTGTAGTGGGGAAAGTTACCAATGTGGTAGTAGATTCAGTGAAAAGAGACATAGGAGGGGGCATGCTGGTAGTTACTTTGGTCCAAGCAGAGAGGGGTGAGAGTCTAGAGAAAATGTTGGCCATGACCAATGAAGTAGATGGGGAAAGAGGAGGTAGAAGTGGTTGTTAGGGAGGAAGCATAGATCCTGACGCCAAAGCCTGGGATGCAAGAGATAAGGTCACTTCAGTTGGGCAGTCAACAAATGGTGAAACTAGGGGCTGGCTTACTTCTCCTTCCAAAGAAATTTCTCCTATTTTTGGTGGTGTTGGTGATTCTGGCACATTCACCATTTCAACTGGAGTAACAATTGAAGAGATTTCTCGTTCTCTTCTCTTCTTGACAAACTTGACCTTTATAGGTCCCTTAGAAGAGATCTTTTGTCTTTTCCCTTTTTGGAGGACCCCGCCTCTGTAGCAACTAACTTTGAAAAATTATCATCTTTAAAACTCATTCCCCAAGAGGTGAGCCATGCTTTGGTGCATGCAAGAATCAAGGCTGATCTATCTGTAACGGAGGCTTTTTCACTGATAGACCAATCAATAGGTGGGAAAACATATTGATATTCATTCAATCCATCATAGGAAGGATCCAGAACACTTTCATTATCGCTAGTACCTTCTGGTATGTCAGCGAGCTCAAGTGTCTGAATCTCAGCAAGTGTCAATCTGCTATGATCTTTTCTTCGGACAGCAACCTCATCACGTAAATCAATCCAGATGTCTTCTATGCTTGGCACGTGCAGGTGCAGAGTTCCATATGCCTTAAGGACTCCTTGAAAATCAAACCCGTCTCAGGGCTTCATGTGCTTCTTCAACTTATCTTGAAGCTCATGGACAACGTTCTTGGCTTTCACCATCGTTGAACAAGTATACCTTCCAATAGAAATTGGGAAAGATACAGCGGCCTTGTGTTTACTCTGTTGGAACTTGTGAAAATCCAACAATTGCCTGACCAACTCCATCAAGATTAGTTTGTCCCCTGGATATCTGGGCAAATGGAAAGGATCCCCTGGGTACATGACTACTCGAAGATATGTGAACTTCTTAAATTTTGAGAAGACATAACCCCATTTTGAAACTTCAGCCCATGCCTCATCAGAGACTCTCATTTTCCTTAGTTCAAGGTTTAACCTGCAAATGTTCTCATAAAAGAAGGCATCGTTTACCCTTCTGAATTGGTCTTCAGACCCTTTTCTTGTTAGCTGAGGAAAATACTGATAAACATGCTCTATTGCCTTATTCCCCTTGGTGTCCAATCTAGGATAGTTCCTCATGCCAGCTGCTGCATAGGTGACATATGAGGACATATAAAACTTTCCCGTAGACAGGACTGTTGTCATTTGAGAATCTATCTTGTTACTGATAAGAGTACCCCAATCAATTCCCTGTTGATTCTTCTTAATAATGATTATGAACTGGTACATCCATCCTTGGAAAACATTTGACTCGGGGAAACCAAAAACCTGACTCAACAGAGTAATGATATCATTGATTTCCTGAATGAAATCACTTCTAGGAACAAGTCTTGGAAACCTAGAAACAACCGGTTTGGCTTTGATTAGGAATTTCTTATTCACGTGCTTGATGCAATCCTCCTGATCATTGTCCCAAGATTTTTGGGCTGACTTGAGATCCACATCTCCATATTCCTCAAAATTAGGCAACTTGAGAAGGTCATCGAAGTAACCTCCATCCAACTTGATTACAACTTCTCCCACCTGATTTTTCACAGAACGAGAAGCAGAGTCATAGTTCAAAGCATAGGCTAAGATGAACTCGGGGCACTGAGCAGACATAGGGAAACCTGCTACAAGAGGTAGACCATTGCCAACTATTGATTTCATCCATGGAGTCTGGGAGGAGCTCTTGACCCTATTCCAAAAATCCTCCATATCTATGTTTCTGAGCTCTGTATCCCAGATGTCGTAATTACAGTCAATGTAGGAGGGAGACTCCACCTTCCTGAATTTTTACTTCATCCTCCCTAATTTTTTAGTCTTATCTTGTGATGGACCAGGGTCCGACATGAGGAATTTCAAAGGAGGAGAGTGTTGGAGATCAGAAGGTGTTGAACACTTTTGAAAACTCGACACACTGGGAGGATGCCAGAGACTTTGGAAAACCTGACACACTGGGAGGATTCTGGAGACTTCAGAAAACCCGACACACTGGGAGGATGCTGGAGACTTCGAAAAACCTAACACACTGGGAGGATGCCGGAGAATTTGGAAACTGTTCTGACACACTGCGGGTTCAAACTTTCTGATACACTGCAAACTGCAAAACACCTGCGAAACTCGAAAAGAGGGAATCAGGAATTTGTTAGGCTAAAACATGCATGTTCTTCTTCACTATTGATATCCCAAACATATTTTTTAATTACAATGACATTTTGGGGAATAAAAAAAAGTGAGTCTTCCAAAGGGGGAAACCCTAAAACACAAACCTAATTTAGAAAACAACCCCCAAAATGGAAAAGATAAAACCCCAACAACCCTGATAAGAAAAGGACAGAAACTTGGAAGAATTTTTTACACAATTATTCCACAAAAACCACAAACAAAGAATGAAGAAAAATACCTTCAACCAGAACAAGAAATGATCAAAAATGAGCAATGATATCAAGCACATAGGCGAGTCAAGTTTCTGGGTCGAAGATGCATGCACGAAAATCCACGAGGTAAAAAGTACGTCTGGTAAAAATGACGTGGAAATCCAAATATATATAAGAAAATTCACATTTAATACACTTCAGTTGACACGTGCCAACTACCCGAAAACTCGGCATTAATGCCATGTCAACATGCTTGGGATATCCGGAAACCTGACACAAAGGGTTTTAGAGCAATTCGGGTTTCGGGTTGCAAGAAACAAGTGACATGAAGCATCATGCTTGATGGTCCCGGAAACCCAAAACAAAGGAGTAAATCAGGCTTCGGGAATCGGAAGACACGCGACCTGAAGCATGTTTTAACGAAGGCATTTTATGATGCTTAGAAGGTCCGTAAACCCGACTCGCCTTACTTGATGTGGGTTTTGGGTTTCGGGGAACACACGACATGAAGCATCAAAAACATATGTTGTCTTGCTTGTGAAACCTGAAAACCTGATTATCTCTCTGAAAGGTGATTCTTAGAAAACCAGCTCAAAAATTTCTTAGGGTTATCTCATTTTTGGCGTAAACTCAAAAATGAGATAACAACTGGCTCTAGTTGGGGACTTTATTTTTGATATCAAAGGAAGATAACTCAGAATCTGTGGCTTTATCCATTAGGCTATGGAGTCAGAAAATAAGAAAACTGAAAAAAACAAAGCAAGGAAAGAAAGAAGACTAAAAGCAAACACATGACAAAAATAAAAGTATGTACAATGCAAAAAAAAAGGATCTTGCATTAATGATGGAACAACTTTAGATGTTGGCCGCTGAAAGGCAAAGGGAGTAACTCTCCATCAAGATATGATAGATGGAAACTATTTTCACCACTCAGCTGATGGATCTTAAAATGTCCTTTCCACAAAGAATCAAACTTTCCATGCATTCCTTTCTGCTCCCTCCTCTTATCCCACAGCAACACCAGGTCTCCAATCTGGAAATTACGTTGCCTTTATTTCTTGTCAAAAAATTTCTTTACTTTTCTTCAATGATCTGCAATGTGATCAACCACCTTGCTTCGTTCCTCTTCTAGCCTAACTAGGTACATCACCCTTTTTTCAATAGAATTATGAAAGGTCACATCTTCGACTGCTTTGGCCAACTGTAAGGTTGGTAACTCTACTGAGATAGGTATTTCAGCATCGATCCCGTATAGTACTTGGAAATGAGACATTCCTATAGCCCGCTTTGGGGTAATCCGATCAGCCCACAATGCATCATACAATGCTTTGTGCCATGTCCTCTAGTTTTCAACTACTAGCTTTCTAATTATGGTAACCAGGTTCTCGTTGTTGGACTCATCTTTCCCATTTCCTTGGGGATAATAATCAGATGAGTGAGCCAAGGTAATGCCGAATCCATAGTAAAATTCTGTCAACTCATGCGATGAGAAATTGGAGGCATTGTTAGCCAAAATCTTGTGGGGCACACCGAATCTGACAATTATATTTTCTTTAAGGAACTTGCACATGGCTTTTGAGGTTGCTTACTTGATTGGCGTGACTTCCACCCACTTGGTAAAATAGTCTGTAGCAGTCGGCACATAATTTTTTCTAGAACTGGAGGCAGGATTCAATGTTCCAATGAAGTCAATTCCCCACTGGCGGAAAGGTTCTTCAATCACTACGGGCTTCAGGGGAAGAGCTGCTAGCTTAGGATGACCAACGAAATGTTGACAAGCTTCACACTTGGACACCCACTCTGCTGAATCCCGAAAGAGAGTAGGCCAATAGTACCTAGCCCACAGGATCTTATAAGCTGTTACAGAGGATGAGAAATGTCCTCCGCATGCTAGGCTATGGAAGGATTCTAACAACTTTAACTGTTGTGATTTATCAACACAACGCAGGAATACACCATCAATACCTTTCTTATATATCCCATTATCCCACAGGAGGTATCTTGCAGATCTTAACTTGACCGTCCTCTTCTCCTTTTGGCTTAAATGCGGGGGGCATTCACCATAAGTCAGAAAGAAAGCAATATCTGTGTACCATTCATCAGTTGTACTCACGAAAAGCACCATGGGCAACTTTGAAGAGGTATCTTCGGTCTTTTCGCATTTTGCTTCAACATGGTTTTCCGCGATCAATTGGCACAAGCCCCTTCCTCGTACCAACTTGGTAGGTCTAATGTCCAAGTCATACTCCTGAAATTTAGCTATCCAGGTACCTCATTGACTCCCCAGTTCTTGTTGAGTCAAAATGGATTTAACGGCGGTGTCGGGAACGAGAACGAGGGTATGGGAATTCAGCACATAGTACCTAAAATGTTTCACCACTCGTACCACTGCATAAGCATGCTTTTCAATTTTTGACATTTTTAGCTCATGTTCCTTTAATGGACAGCTCATAAAAGTGATGGGAGCTTCAATGCCCTCCCCGTTCTCCTGCATCAGGATGGCCGACACTGTGTGAGCAGAGGCGTAGCTGTACATGATGAAATCTTTTTTGAAATCAGGACATACTAGGATAGGAGTGCAAGCAACTGCCCTTTTGACTTCATCGAATGCAAGCTTCCCTTCAGTACTCCATCAAAATGGAATTTTTCCTTTCATCATCCCAAGGATATCCTTGGTTTTATCAGCAAAATTAGGTACAAACCTTCTTAGGAAATTGACATTTTCGAAGAAGGAATGAACTCCAGTTTATATACTTGTGGGTAGGGTAAGGCTCTGAATGGCCTTTACCCTCTCTGGGTCGATTTTGGTTCCTTCTCTAGTCACAATATGACCTAAAAACTTTCCTTCGGTCACTTCAAACATGGAATTCTTGGGATTTAATGAAATCTCTGTGACGCCTGCATCTCAAAAATACTTGCTCTAAATGATCATAATGATCACTCCATTTTTTTAGAGAAAACGATCAAGTCATCCAAATATACCACTATGACTTTGCCCATCAGGTCTCTAAATGCCAAGTCCATAGCTCTCTGAAAGGTGGCTCCAGCATTGATCAAGCCAAAAGGCATCCTCCTGTAAGCAAAGGTCCCCCATGGGGTTGTGAAGGCCGTCTTGTGTTGATCCTCCGCAACTACCTCAACTTGATTATATCCTAAAAATACGTCAAGCATGGATAGCATTTCTGATCTAGTAACGGTCTGTAACACCTGATCCATGATAGGAAAGGGATAATTGTCTTTTAACAAAGACTAATTTAGGTTTCAGAAATCAACACAAATCCATATTTCTCCATTCTTCTTCCTGATAGGTACAATGTTAGCAATCCATGTGGAGTGATGGATTGGAAAACTAATTTTGGCATCTAACATTTTCTAAATTTCTGCAAGGATAGTCCCTGAGATCTTGGGATTGTAATGTCTTTGCTTCTACCTGTATGGTTTTACATCAGGCTTCAAAGGGATACTATCCTATACGTCTTTGGGCTTGAAGGATTTTAAATCTACATAAGACCAGGCTAAGAAATCCATGTATTTCTTGAAGAGTGAAGTGAATTTTTCTTTCTCCTCAGGGGAACAACATTTCCCAATATTCACCATCCAAGGTTAATCAGACGAACCTAGATTGACTTGATCTACTTCTAAGGAAGAATCTCCTTCAACTTGTCTTTTGTTTTGAATAAAACAATCATGCTTGCCAAACAAACCCTCCAGAGAAACCAGACCTTTGGGTATCTTGTTTCCTTTAAGATGAATAAACTCACCATCAACCTCTTGATATGGATCTGAGATAGATTTACGGAAAGCTTATTCCGAACCTTCAAAGTACAGCTCACTAAAATTGTCATCTTTTTTTAGAAAAGTCAACACTTGTTGATCATCATTGAACACTTGCCAATGAGCCGCATTATCTGGGATACTGGGACGATACACGATCTCAATGGTGTATGTATCTTGTTTGAACTGGGGATGAGGGAGAAGGAGGGATGCAGACATGGCCAAAGAATCAGCCTTGTCGTTATAATCTCTCGAAACTGCCTTGATGGAGAATGCATCAAAGCATTCCATATTATCCCAAACTTTGTTCCTATAATGTCTCAAGCGATCATTTTTTACTTAATAGATTCCCTTGACCTGGTTGACAATCAGCTCCGTATCCCCTTGAACCTTGAGATTTCAAATTCCCTTCTGCTTGGCCATTTCTAATCCTAGTAACAGAGCTTCATATTCAGCCGTGTTATTAGTATTATCAAAATGTAATTTGAAAGCAGAGGGGAAAATCTCAGAATAAGGAGATATAAGAACTACACTAGTGCCTGATCCGGTGGCTAAACAACTACCATGGAATTCGAGGGTCCAAATAGCATTGGAATCTTCTTTCTTAACATCTACCGCCGGTATCTCTGATGTCATGAAATAATTTCCAAAGCTAGCATCTTTGAAAAGAATTTGAGCCTTAGGGTCATCTAATTTAGTTACCAAATACCTCACCTGAGGCTCTCAGGATGGAGAACATGATAAACCCCATTGATTGGAATCCTTGCCTTGGTCCAATCCATATTAATCTCTCCTCCGACATCTTTACAAAAACCTCTACCCAAGAGGATACCGTAGGCTGTAGGAATGTCAGCAACTAGAATAGTCATTTTCACTCTCTTCTTTGGGAAGGCAACGAATGCAAACTGTGCATCTTTGATTTGACCAATCAAGGGAACTTGTTTGGCTTCCATGGAGTAACATCATCCATATGACTTAGTCAAAGTAAGCCCAAGAGCATCGGCTACTTTTGCAGGCATAACATTTTCAGAGGCTCTTGAGTCGATGATGTAATTACTGAGCTTAAACCCATTCATTAGCAAAGACATATAAAATGGTTCAAACTTTCCTAAAGAAGAAGTAGAGGCTAGATTATTCTGAGGTGGGGATTGAGTAGGATTCGGCAAAAATACCTTATGGAGGTGAGAGAATGGTGGTTTTACTTCTAATGAATTTGGCGAGCTTTTTCGAACTGTTCAGGATTTGATTGAAGGTATTCTGCTTCTGACCTTTGGATCTTGGTTATTTTTTACATGATCGATAATGTCAAAAATTAGTATAAGAAGGGGTGATGGTAGGCTCAATTCTAATCACGTGAGCTTGAGTTAGGGCACTGACCTTAGGAGAAAGAGATTAAGGAGAAGTTGTTACCTTTTTGGTGACTTCTCTTTCAGTTTGTGCTGAAATAGGAGCACCTCTCTTAACTATGGCTATGGGAGGTTCCTTGTTCTTCTCCTTCGGGATTTCAAGAGGTTTTCTTGTATTCTGAGATTGGGATCGAGTGAAGATAGCAAATGATTGACCCATCCGGCGCACATTCATCCTCTCCATATTCCAAATACCCGATGCTGGAGTCGTCAACCGAATCATCATAAGACTCATCAGCATATCATGAAGCTTCAAAAGCCTCAGGGGAATCATGTTCTTTCGGGTTCCTCCTCTTCTTTGAATATTTCTACTGCTGCATTAATAAGAGGAGCTTCGATTTCCAACTTCAGTTAAGCAAGGGTTAACCGCGGCCTATCTCTTGCAGGCACATCATTGGTGTTATTGAAATTATGTCTAGGGATATCCTGATACGGAACATTACTCACCTACTGGGACATTTGATTTTTTAAAGCAATCAAATCATTAGCCATTTTTTGGATCATAGGGTCAGTATTACCTTGAGAAGAACCTTGATTTTTAGGTTTGGGTACATCTTTCTTGATTCTTCCGGCCAAAATGAGATCATCCTCTATTTCAATAGCTGTTGACTGAGCGATAACCAAATCTGGGATAGCCGATCTTGTTAATAGAAAGCTCACATCGGGAGGCTGAGCATTAATGAAGAAGCATTTCTGATTTTCTGAGTTGGTACAGCTATTTCTGGAATCTTTCAGATCAGCTTGTTAAACTTTGCCATGAAGTCCCAAATGGGTTCATGCGATTCCTTCTTCATATGGGTAATTTGTGCTAACAAAGCATGAGAATCTTTAGCTGGTTTGAAACGTGCTTCGAATCTGGTCCGCATGGTAGCCCAGTTTGTGATGCATGCATTCAGAAGGTGATAAAACCATTCGGTTGCTGCACCGTGCAACGTTTCAACGAAGAGTCAAACAGAGACATCTTCGTGAGCTACTCCAAGGACACCGCATGCTACGAAGAAAGATGCAATGTGTTCATTAGGATGCTGCTTCCCATCCCCATTGAACTTGGGAATGTTTTTACGTGATCCATGTGGTAACTCGTGCAATGGCGGAGTTAAAGAAAGAGGACCAATAGCTGCGCCCCAGGGCACAGGTTGTGCTACCATCCTTCTGACAAGAGTGCGTATGGGGATTTGAGTGTCGGACAAGAATAACACGTGATAAGTTGCAGACACGTCTCGTTCTACGGGGATCTGGTTTCTCCGAACAAGTGAAGAACTTCTGGTTCGGTTAGAAATAATGCTGTTGGGGGAAAGACTGAAATTGTGCTGTTGTAGTAACTCAAAGAGTGGATCAATTTCACCCCAGGCTCGGTGGGACTGAGTGAAGATCTTTCCGGCCAGCTTGAACTGGGAAAGAGATCTTGTTGAAAATAAGGCAAATACGGAGTCACCAGACACCAAGAGGATAAGCTTTACACTATAAATCCGTATTCCCTAGTGGAGTCACCAAAAACTATTGGTTGAATATTTTGTCAAGCCAAAATATGAGGTTCAACCATAGTACATGGGATTAAATCCCTCCTCAAAGACAGGTGAGGCTTCTTGTTTATTACTAATCTAAAACATAACAGAAATAATATATACAGTATTCACACTAATCTAACCATTGGGGTTGGGATAGAATCCTGAAATCCATATCCGCACTATGTGAAGATGTTGTTTTTATAAATGGACTGGGTCGGAAATTATTACAATGTAAGAAGCACAATGGAAAGGAAAGGAGAGGAACGCATTTTCTTTTGAGTAAACACAGAGCACGAAATAATCATACGAGCTTTAGATAACAAATGTAATGTTTGAAATGATTAGAATCATCAAGACACTAAACAAGGAATAGCTTAAGATTGTGAACATAAGAACAATATCTTAAGAAAAACACTTCTCACAACACAAAGTTTGTGAAAACAGCATCAGCTTCTATTCCTCAAATGATTAAAAGAAAACACAAAGTTATTCTTCTTCACAATAGCTCCCAATATTTCAAAAATCTCAACCCTTTGGAATGTACGCACATCCCTTATTTATAATAAAAATAGTTGAGAGAAAATAGGACAAACCCTATAAAACAGTTTGTTAACAAGAGTCCTATTTTGCTTGACTCTCACGCAGGAGACCAAGTCAAAATATGATTCCTATGTGAAAAAATAGAAATGAAAAAGACATGTCAATTTCAAGATTGAAATGACATGTTACATCAAGAATTAGTCTGAATTGTCATCTTTTTCTTCCTCATCTTTCTCTTCTTCTAACTGAGCATGTTTGTTCTGAAATTCTTGGAACTTCCGGATTATACCTTGCATCTCATTTTCATCAGGCACAGTGGAATGATCACTCAAAACTTCACATGTTTCGTGAGTTTCACTGGCACTACCGTGAAGTTTTCTGAATCTTTTTTTGAATTTTCTCAAGGCCTCCAAAGAATGTTCAATCTTTACAAACCTGTCAATGATTTCAATGCCAAATCCGTGAGCTGGTTCATGCTAAATTGATTCTTGGATTTGTTTGAAAAGATCATCAGTTGATAGGATGCCCAATTTTCCACTTGACACTTTTGTATAGATTTTCAGAAGTTCTTCTTCCAGGTCACTCTTGCCATCAATTAACTGATCTCTTGATTCTCTCAATTTACTGCAAGCTTTGTTGAGACTTTTTACCCTAAACCTGATGGCTTTGGTCAGCTGGAAATGCTTATCCACATGTGGGATGACACCTTCTTCTACCAAAATGCGTGATGGTATTTGCTTCAATACCTGGAGAGCTTCAAAAGTCAAATCAAGGTGTCCAATTTCTTGGGAGAAATCATCGTCCATATTTTCTCCATCACTCTATATATTCCCCAAAGATTGATAAACCCCTACGGCATCCTGAATCACTTCTTTCCCCTGTTGGAGCAGCCTTTGAGTCCATTCATCGACCACACTTCCTTTTTCATTAATCTTCTCAATTATAGGCACTGATGAGAAATCGATTCTGACAGGGACAGAGGAAGATGGTATGGATTCAAGGGGTTTTGAGAGCTTAAGCAATGCCTCAGTTAACTGCTCCACCTTTCCTTTAAGCTCATCTCTGCTGTCCTTTATTTCCTTCAATTTCTGGCATAGCACATTCATAGCATCTCATGCATCCTGTTGTGCTCCTTCTATTGTCACTTTGCCTAGATCCACCCTGGTTATCTGATAGTCAGAGGCCGTTATGTCCCCTTTGGTCTTGTCAGTGGCGGGAGTGGTGATCTCTGCAAACTTATGCCCTGAAGTGTCCACAAAAACCCTTGAAACTATTTTGGGTTTCTTGGATGATTTAGCGGTAGGAGCCTTGAGTGAACTAAAATCGAAGGCTGGTATGGGTACAACCACCTTCCTTTTCCTCGAGGTTTGCTCGAGTAACCATTGAGGAATGTCTGAGGGAGTTGCCATTATTGTAGAAGTTGGGATCATACTTTTAGGGGGAGAGGGATCCACTGATGTAGTGGGGACAGTTACCAATGTGGTAGTAGATTCAGTGAAAAGAGACACAGGAGGGTGCATGTTGGTAGTTACTTTGGTCCAAGTAGAGAGGGGTGAGAGTCTAGAGAAAATGTTGGCCATGACCAATGAAGTAGATGGGGAAAGAGGAGGTAGAAGTGGTTGTTAGGGAGGAAGCATAGATCCTGACGCCAAAGCCTAGGATGCAAGATATAAGGTCACTTCAGTTGGGCAGTCAACAAATGGTGAAACTAGGGGCTGGCTTACTTCTCCTTCCAAAGAAATTTCTCCTATTTTTTGTGGTGTTGGTGATTCTAGCACATTCACCGTTTCAACTGGAGTGACAATTGAAGAGGTTTCTTGTTCTCTTCTCTTCTTGACAAACTTGACTTTTATAGGTCCCTTAGAAGATCTTTTTTCCTTTCCCTTTTTAGAGGGCCCCGTCTTTGTAGCAACTAACTTTGAAAAATTATCTTCTTTAAAGCTCATTCCCCAAGAGGTGAGTCATGCCTTGGTGTGTGCAAGAATCAGGTCCAATCTATCTGTAATGGAGGATTTTTCACCGATGGACCAATCAATAGGTGGGAAAACATATTGATCTTCATTCAATCCATCATAGGAAGGATCCAGAACACTTTCATTATCGCCAGTACCTTCTGGTATGTCAGTGAGCTCAAGTGTCTTAATCTCAGCAAGTGTCAATCTGCTATGATCTTTTCTTCGGATAGTAACCTCATCACGTAAATCAATCCAAATGTCTTCTATTCTTGGCACGTGTAGGTGCAGAGTTCCATATATCTTAAGGACTCCTCAAAAATCAAACCCGTCTCGGGGATTCATGTGCTTCTTGAACTTTTCTTGAAGCTCATGAACAACATTCTTGGCTTTCACCACCGTTGAACAAGTATACCTTCCAATAGAAATTGGGAAAGATACAACAGCCTTGTGTTTACTCTGTTGGAACTTGTGGAAATCCAACAATTACTTGACCAACTCCATCAAGATTAGTTTGTCCCCTGGATATCTGGGCAAATGGAAAGGATCCCCTAGGTACATGTCTACTCGAAGATATGTGAACTTCTTAAATTTCGAGAAGACATAACCCCATTTTGAAACTTCAGCCCATGCCTCATCAGAAACTCTCATTTTCCTTAGTTCAAGGTTTAACCTGCAAATGTTCTCGTAAAAGAAGGCATCGTTTACCCTTCTGAATTGGTCTTCAGACCCTTTTCTTGTTAGCTGAGGAAAATACCGATAAACATGCTCTACTGCCTTATTCCCCTTGGTGTCCAATCCAGGATAGTTCCTCATGCCGGCTGCTGTATAGGTGACATACGAGGACATATAAAAATTCCCCGTAGACAGGACTGTTGTCATTTGAGAATCTATCTCATTACTGATAAGAGTACCCCAATCAATTTCCTGTTGATTCTTCTTAATAATGATCATGAACTGGTACATCCATCCTTGGAAAACATTTGACTCGGGGAAGCCACAAACCCGACTCAACAGAGTAATGATATCAATGATTTCTTGAATGAAATCACTTCTAGGAACAAGTCTTGGGAACCTAGAAACAGCTGGTTTGGATTTGATTAGGAACTTCTTATTCATGTGATTGATGCAATCCTCCTGATCATTATCCCAAGCTTTTTGGGATGACTTGAGATCCACATCTCCATATTCCTCAAAATTAGGTAGCTTAGGAAGGTCATTGAAGTAACCTCAATCCAACTTGATTACAACTTCTCCCGCCTGATTTTTCACAGAACAAGAAGCAGAGTCATAGTTCGAATCACAGACTAAGATGAGCTCGGGGCACTGAGCGGACATAGGGAAATCTACTGCAAGAGGTAGAATACTACCAACTATTGATTTCATCCATGGAGTCTGGGAGGAGCTCTTGACCCTATTCCAAAAATCCTCCATATCTATGTTACCGAGCTATGTATCCCAGATGTCATAGTTACAATCAATGTAGGAGGGAGACTCCACCTTCCTATATTTGTACTTCATCCTCCCTGATTTTTCAGTCTTATCTTGTGATGAACTAGGGTCTGACATGAGGAATTTCAAAGGAGGAGAGTGTCGGAGATCAGAAGGTGTTGAACACTTCGGAAAACCTGACACATTGGGAGGATGCCGGAGACTTCAGAAAACCTGACACACTGGGAGGATGCCGGAGACTTCAGAAAACCTGACACACTAGGAGGATGCCAGAGACTTCAGAAAACCTGACACACTAGGAGGATGCTGTAGATTTCAAAATGTTCGATGCTTTAAACTTTCCGATACACTGCGGGTTTTGAATACTGCAAAGCACCCTATGAAACCTGAAAAGAGGGAATAGGGAAATTGTTAGGCTAAAACATGCATGTTCTTCTTCACTATGAATATCCCAAACATATTTTAATTACAATGACATTCTAGGGAATAAAACAAAGTGTGCCTTCCAAAGGGGGAACCCTAAAACACAAACTTGATTTAGAAAACAACCCCCAAAATGGAAAAGATAAAACCCCAACAACCCTGATAAGAAAAGGACAAAAACTTGGAAGAATTATTTACACAATTATTCCACAAAAACCACAAACAAATAATGAAGAAAAATACCTTCAACTAGAACAAGAAATGATAAAAAATGAGCAATGCAATCAGGCACAGAGGTGAGTTGGGTTTCTGGGTCGAAGATGCATGCACTAAAATCCACGAGGTAAAAAGTACATCTGGTAAAAATGACTTGGAAATTTGAATATTTATAAGAAAATCCACATTTAATACACTTCAGTTGACACGTGCCAACTACCTGACAACTCGGCATTAATGCTATGTCAGCATGCTTGGGATATCCAAAAACCTGACACAAAGGGTTTCAGAGTAATTCGGCTTTCGGGGATCGGAAGACACGCGACATGAAGCAGGTTTTGACTAAGGCATGTTTCGATGCTTTAAAGGCCCACAAACCCAACTCGCCTTACTTGATACAGGTTTTGGGTTTCGGGGAGCACATGACATGAAACATCTAAAACACATGTTATCTTGCTTGTGAAACCCGAAAACCTGATTATCTCTCTGAAAGGTGATTTTTAGCAAACTAGCTCAAAAATTTCTTAGGGTTATCTCATTTTGGCATAAACTCAAAAATGAGATAACACATGTCACAGTTTTCCACATGAAGATCTTCATACCAAACAACATGCACAAGCTTTCCAAGGAGCGGGACAGATATGTACAGTATAGTCTACTAAGGAGAACCCCATAAGACACCAATTTGACTTATAATGAGTCTTCTACACCTATGTATGGTTGTACCAACTTTCACTCATGACTTGGAGTCACAACAACTTATTTTGTGCCTACCACTTGAGGAAGGAGACCTGAAGAGAGGAAAACACTGTGATAAAAATGATCATAACTTCTTTGTTTCTTGTCCAAATTTCCTTAATTTTTTTTGCAAAAGCTCAATCTTGGAGTGATATTCAAAAATTATTTCTATGATTTATCTGAAGGAGGATCAATAATTTTTTTGTATGTTAAGAAGCCAAGGTGCTCAATTGACATTTCTTAAAAAACCAATTTTAGAAAAACTTGAATAAATTGAAATCCCCATTTCAAAATTTGATGAAATTTGACATGAAGCACTAAAAGAAACCCCTCTACACACTAAATATGTGTTTTATCCATAAATTTTCCTTTCCATCTCAAACATATATCATTTACCTTAGCATTCACTATCAGTCCTCAAAGGTAATTTTGGTGAACATATGAATTTTTCATCCATGAGCTAAAATAAGCCTTTTGGATTCTCATAAATGCCCTAGGAAATATTTATAGGATCCTCCCATGATTCCCTAGTCTTTTCATGACCTGTATTAATCTCTTACACCTCGTTAGGCTCTAGAACTAGGCCTAATTAAGCTAGTTACAACTGTGAGTCCCAACATTTGACCTATTTCTCATTCCAAAATATCTTGTGCATGATATAAAAACCATGGATTACCTATAGAACACCTGATATAAGCATGCTAGACATTTCCATGCCTCTAGTGGGATCCTACCTCATATACCAAGCCTGCAACACACTAAAACCATCCTAAATGCTCAATAAACCATTGAACACCATTAAACCTGAACACCATTGAACTGAGCCACCTTCATCATTCACAACTTTTACATCAATTCCAGTTGACATCAATGACAACACCAATACACCAGGGTTCAACAATCTCCACCTTTTTCATTGATGGCAACAATCTCAACAACTTTTGATGGTAAACACACACTAGAAACTTCAAACTACCATACCTTGTTTTTTACAGAACTCTCTCCCCCTTTTACATCTATGACAAAGGTTCATACATACAACAAGGTATGAAAAAACTAGATAATTACTTACAAAATAAAAACTTACATAAAAATCTACTCCTTGGATGATATTGTTCTTTTTTCTTATAGAACTCAATCACCTGCATAACTTTTTTCAACAATGAGATGCAAAGCTCCCTTGAGTCCATTCTTTTCATTTTTAGGTAACTCACTTCACCATGATAAAAAAAATATCATATAACTCCCCCTAGAGTCAATTTTTCCTCCTTTTTCTGATACTACATGACATCAATTACTTACCTTGCACTCACACCATAAGAATGACTCAATCTTCTTTAGTTTAGACCTAATGCATCTTTTTAGAACAATTTTACCTTCCCCATGCTGCTCTAATATTATTTGACATATTTTCTTCTCCATGAGCCATTTTACAAGAAAATAAAACTTATTCTTCCCTACAATATTGCAGCATACCTTATACACATTCATAAACCAAGTGTGGCCATTTCTAACATAATAGGCACAACCAACCTTGTACGTAGTCATTTTAGGAATCTTCCCTCATTTAAAAACTTGAGGGATACCAAAATTTATTTGCATTTGAAGAGGAAAATGTTGCATATCTTCACAAACTTGTCTTTCCATTTATGAGATAATATTTGATTTTGTGAGAGTTTGCATAACATAGATAACATCATTCTTAGATTTAGTACTCGGACCCCTGACTTGAAGCTTGGTTAACAAACAAAAAACCTTAGATAAATTGATATTATGTCAGTCACCTTTGTTGAACTTGTCAAACTTGTTCTTTTATCACCATGTCACATCACAGATCCTTTCACCACAATTGCTCCCCCTTGGATGCTACTGTAATTCTTGAGCATTTTCAAGATAAAAAACTAGCAATTTACTCAACTCCAATCCTCTACTGACTAGTTGACCTAATTTGATAGAGATTAGTTACTTATTTCATGGCTCAAAAGGTGGTAAAAATACCTAAACACTATGAATTTTCATGACACATAATCCTTTTTCAATTAAGGACATTTTTCAAGACTTAACAAACCTATTTCAGACTAAGATCTTCTATCATGACACACTTTTGAGAGCTAATTGAGATCATCTTGCTAGACCAAGATACAATACAGTATCTAATAGTTTTAGACCCTCTTAAGAATATTTATTGTATGAAAACAACTTAGAAGGATGACTCAAACATGACTTAGTCATGATAACATGCAATAAAGAACTACAGAATTTGAGATCTCTTGACCATCAAGACATACTTTTCACATTTTTACTTTTTTACTTTTTCTTGAGGACATATATTCACAACTCAAGATGATTTTTTTTGAAACACCCACCTATGGTGACAATACAGACCTTTGGGTTTGATGAACACCCTTTCCTTCAGTGAGATAAATTGATAACTTTAAAAATATCATTTTAAGCACACTGTGCACAAATGTCTAAAGAGAACACCAGAGAAAACACACCTTTGACCCCAAGAAAATTTTCAACAAGGAGAGATATTTTACCAACACCTACTGATGATGATTATTTTCAGGTACACACAAATGATTCTTTCATATAGTTTATGACTCTTAGAAGCCTAGAGGAAACAAAAGTTACTTGAGAATTCAATCAAAACAGTAAAAATTCATCAAAAGAACTTGATGTATTACTATTTTATCTTTCTAATTTTGAAACCTTCTTAATCTTCTTCTTTGTACTTTGTGGTATGAAAACCTTGTCTCAGGAGTCTTCATTTTCTGATTGAATGCCTGATATACATACATGATGAGCTTCATTTTATTTTTTTTATCTTAACTATGAGTGAAGTTACTTCATGGTTGGTGCTTGGTTTTATCTCATTATTCTTGGATTGGTCATTAAATTTTGATTCCTTGCTTAAACTTGCATCATATGCCCACACTATTCTCTTGTCATTATTTTCTTCCTTAACTCCCTAGTTTTCTTCCTTGATCTTGTACGTCCATTTCATCTCCTTCTTTCTAGAGTCTAATTTAGACATATTTATCTTTGTCTCATATCTAGGATTGGTCTTCATATTTGGAATCTTCTTAGCTTGTATTTTGAATGCATGCAACATGTTGATATATCTGGGATACTTATGAAAATGACTTGCAAAATGACCTTGTCTATGAAAATTCAAACACACAACATAGTTCCTACCTAATCTTCTTCTTTCCAATATTGACTTATTGGTTCCTCTAAGAAGTATCTTGCAATATGTGATTTTTCTTGGCAGTTAAAACACACTATATTCTTCTCATATTTAGTTTTACAGCCTCTCCATGGGTTTTCTATATAAAATTTCTTCATGCACTCCCTAGCTCTATGTCTAAGACCATGACATGAAAAACAATATCCATTAAAGGTTCTCTGATACTTGAAATAATTAGGTTTCCTAATTGGTTTAGGCCTTATATAATTTGTTCCCTCAGTTGTCTTCATGTTTGAGTGTCTACTTGAACAATTTTTGTTACACTTCTTTATGGGTTCTTCTATGAACCCTAGTGATGTTTTGTCACATGTTGCCTTATGTATATCCACCATTCTATTCAAGGATTCAGAGATATTTTCCATATTTTTATATATCTTCAGTCTCTCTTTAGCTTCCTCAAATTCAGATCTCAAGGATATCAGTTCTTCTTCATGTCTCATGTAGATGTCTTCTTTGGAATGTAGTGATTTTGAAACTATTTGAACTTGGTATTTCAGCTCTATACTTATTTTGAGATACTCTTTCTCTTTGTCTATGAGAGATGATGAAATAAGATCTAATTGTGCCTCAAGTTCTTTGACTCCATATTCATATGTCTTCTTCCTACTCTCTTAAAAAATATTGATTTGCTCTTCATAATATTTCATATTTATCTTCAATTTTTGGTTATTTTTCTTTTAATGTTTCAATTCATCCAGGGAACTTATCAGTTATGCTTCAATATTTACCTCAACTTCCTCTTCATATGAAAATTCATCCTCACTGACATACCTATCTCTTAAGTTGATGCTAGGGATTACCTAAATAACCATGCTTGTGTTTCTGGAAGGACCAACTCCACATTGTTAGATTTGTTTCAGGATTACCAGGATTTGATACCAATTGTTACAATTAGGACACTAAGATGGGGGTGAACCAGTGTCTGTTCAAATTTTACCTCATAAAAACAATTCACTTAATTTGTATCATCAAAACCAAAATGACATCCACAAGCAACTAAAGTAAAAGATAACACACAGAGACAAAGTTTAAGGTGGGAAACCCAAACTGGGAAAAAAACCACTAAAACCAAGAACTAGCTTAGGAATAGAATGTCCTTTAAATGTTACATGATTTCATGATTGAGCTTCAACTCAACCTAGAGCTGAAACTCCAAAAAATTGACCAAGAAACCACTTAGTATTTGACAAGCTACTACTTGTCTGGAAGCTTCAACTCCCAAATATGGTCCAAAAAAATTTGACCTTCAGTAAGCTTCAACTTATAGGGAAATAAGAACTCCCCATAATCTAAGCTGTGACTTAGATTTTTTTAGAGTTTTGATCACTCTTGGTTTGTTTTCTTCTACAACTGATGGTGACATAAATTTTCTCACACTTATTCTTCTCTTCGTTGATCATTCAATTTGCGTCTATTTTTTACCATACAAAGCTCATTTCACCCACACTTTTATCTCATGTTCTCACTCCTTTGATCACTCAATCAACCAATTACCTATTGTAGTTTGATGTTCACCTTAATCTCTCTTTATTTCATGAATTCAAGTACATTAAAAATTTGGCCATCACCACTTTATTCCTCTTCTCATTCCTCCTCATTCAGTTGGCATACTTGACACAAAATTAGGATTTTCTTAATAAGTAAATAATAAATTATTTAATTAATTTTCCTCGCACTCTATCATACTCTTCACACTAAAAAAATCCTATATCATAAAAACACTCATCTCTTGCATTATCACACTTCATCCATGATTCTATCACTTGCATTATCAATTAGACTTTCAACTTCATGGAGATCATTCTCTCACGATCTTACTACTCCTTATGTTGAGACCCTTTCATATTCATTTTTATTTTCTTCATTGGTTTTCATATCCATCAAAGAGAACACTCATAGTTCAACAACTCCATGCTTCAACATGTATACTTCTCACCGTATACACTCTAAAATTACTCATTAGTTCCTAGTTTTATCCTAATACACCATGTTATTCACCCATTTGTGATTAATTGATTAAATTCATTCATTCATACACATTAGACCCTATGGATTAGTTAAATTAATCCCATGTACCCTAGTATCCCTTTATCTAATTTAATTATCACTTATTAATTAAATGATTAATTAATTAGTTAGTGTGTGCACATCCTAGTGAGCTACCACTCATTCAACAACCACTTGGACTCCACATCCTCATCCTACTTAACTACACTTATAGAATCCTAAAAATGTGGGGGTAATTGAATTGCACGTACAACCACCTTTCCGGATACAAATTCTACAATTAATTCCATTATTTCCCCTAAATTCTCCATAACTACTGCAACCTCCTCCAATGATATTTTTAGCATGTGCATTCAACAGCTTGTAGCTAATTTTGAACTACTTTTACCTCTATAAAATGTAGGCCTATTCTTTATCAAACCCTCTTTGATTCATAGCAAACTTACTCTGTCAAATTGTATTCCAAATATTTCTATTTTGGAAGCAATAATCCAAGCCGCATCTCTTTGTTCATAGAAATTGCACCCATGTTTGTAGGCCATTCAAGAGCACTCAAAAATCAATAATTTTGTAAGGTTATACAACTTCAAAATATCTCCTAATAAGGTTTACATTGGAAGGTTATTGGAAGGTTTGTAAGTTTGTTTGTTTGTATTTCATTACTGTAGTTTTTATCTGCTAACATTTTGCCATGCATGGTGGGAGTCACACCCCCATCTTCATTTTCTCTTGTTTCATCTCTTATTCTTGTGTTTCATAGTTAATTTCTTTTTTGTGTCTAGTTTTGTGTGCATCTTTCACAAGTTGTTTGTTTACATGTGTTTTATGGGAAGCACTAGTTGTTCTAACAAAAAAAAATTCTATATTGTTGTTGTGTTTATAGGTGTTTTGCATATTCTACATTTTTGTTGATTTCCAAGTTCTGGATTTCCCGGTTCTAATTTATACTAGGACTGTTTGTGATGGTCTTTGATTTTTGATCAATTTTCTCAAAAAAAATTCTTTTATGCTTTCATATTTTTGATCAATTTGCCGAAACCTTGTTGCTCCTATATTTCTTGAAAAAAATACCTACACACACAAAGAAAATATTATATTTTTTTTTCAAAAAATATAAATAAATTTTTTGTTTACTATTTTCAAACATGCACATAGAAGAAACACATTAGTAAACAAAAAAAAATCCTAAAATCCTAGATCTACCCCCTACCTAGTCCCCCAATCCCCCTACACCCCCTACCTAGCCAACTTGGTTGAGTTGACCTGACCAATTCCCCACCTCTCCGCTTAAGCACTCCCCTCACTCTCTCCACCCAAACCCTACTTGGACCTTTAATTTAATTTTTTTCTTGTTTTCTTTTTACTTGGACTAATTGTTGAAATTGTCTTTTACAAGGCCAATTAGTTACTTTCCATATGACTTTTATTCACTTTTTGGAAGAAACGGGAACCATTTATCCTGCCTAACTAGTAAAGACTTGTGATTTAGAGTCACAGATATCCAGTAATGGTGACCCTAGTGCGATTGATTTTGTGCAAGATATTTGCTTATGGTTTCAAAGGGGGTAAAGTAAATCTATCAGGTAGTAATAACGTCACACTCACTTGGGTATACTACTGACACCTAGTTAAGAGAGCCACCTAGAAAAGCCAAACATTGTCGAAGACAATCTAAGGTAGAGGCCATAAACAAACATATCAAAACAACAACTCTTTTTCTATTTTATTCTTTTTTTTTCTTTCTTTTTGTAGTAGTGTTCCACACTCACTTTTTCCCAAAAACTCCTTATTTGGGATCCATCTTTCACATTCATATCTTCTCATAGTTTTCAAACACTCCTTGTTTGAATTCCCTCTTCACGTTCATATCTTTTTGTCATTTTCCAAATAATCCTTGTTTGGATTCTATTTGTATCTTCATTTCATCTTTCCAAGTACACTTTATTTGGATTATTTTTCACCTCCTTTTCGAAATCCCAAATACTCCTTATTTGGGTTCATCTTCTATTTTGTTCGCTATCTCCAAATTTATCCTTATTTGGACTTGACATTCAATTCTTCTTCTCTTCATCTTTTCTCTTCATCATCAGTCTTTCACTATCTTTCAGTTTACTCTCAAAATTCCCCTTTTCATAGATTTCATCTCTTGTTCACTATTTCAATCTTTTCATCCTCATTGCACTCTTCATTTGACCTCCTTTCATTCATTTGGAGTTCTCATTCAATTATTTGAGTCTTCCTCTTTTTTGATCATCAAGTTTTTGTTGGTGTGTGTGACTGTCTAGTCATCATCCACATCACCTAGGTGAGTCATCTAGCCTTGCAAGATTCATAGGTGTTAGGAAGTCAAATGATAAGTGTCAGATTTTGTCATAGAATATGACATTGTCATTTGCGTCAATGCGTCATAGGAGTTACATTCCTTATTTGGAATTGTAACTCCTCTTCTAGTGGTGTCATATGCGTCAGTGGCATCATTGATTTTCTTTCCATAGATTGTGAGAAAATCGAGGAGTTACACTGGAACAGTGATATAATAGATACCTTCGGATATAAATTTATCGATTTAAAATGCATGGGCATTACCCATGTGTTGTTACTAGAAAATTTTAAACTTTCTATTGATTCGAAAAATTGCGTATAACTGTGTTGGCATCATAACGCTTTACCATCGAAGTGCAACTTCGTTGTGGTGCATCGCATTCCAAGACATTCGGTTCACCTTTCATTCCTCACATTAACCTATTTGATTTGGTTTTGGTATAACATTAAACAACACATTTCTACAATTCTTGGTTGTTTATTACTTCTGGTCTTTTCACAGACTCTCATGTGTACTTTCCAAAATGGATCTATAATCTTTGGAATTCACGTTTCTAACCTAGTATTGAGGTTTAAGCAGTTAAATAATTAAGGTAATATTGATTGGTAATTGCGTTATCAGCTAAATTCGTAATTAACATTGAGTTATCTAAATCAATATGGCTCAATTTTACAAAAAATTAAAATGTTAACTAATTAATTGTGTTCAGTTATTTATATCCTGTAGGGTAAAAGAAAACTCATTTTTTTCTTGGTTCCTTGGTTGGCTCGTGTTTTTCTTCTGCGTGGACGTCCTTGCATTGACTTCATTAATCTCAGGCATCTCATGTTGTTTTTCATTTGAATCCACAGCTCCAACATACACCCGCTACTCGTGGCTCCCTTTCTAGATAGTCATTCTCAAACCTACTCATGCCTCCTTCTTTGGACCGTCACTTTCAAACCTGTTGTGCGTCCTTTTCTGGACAGTCATGTTCAAACCTGTCATGCCCCTTGGAAAGCATTTTTTTACTACGTTTTATCTAAATGTTTTTTTTTGCTGTTGGCATCATAATCATATGGTTTTCTTGTTGTTCGAGATCTCTATTTGGCTATATATTCCAAACCACCACAATCAACATTGTGCTCCCTCTAGCCGTTTAAAATCTACCTAGTCTACACGCCATTTTCTTCGTTGAAACCAATGATAGTTCAGCCCTGGTTCATTCTCTTTACCTTTCATGGTTATCTTAGCTCTTGGCTCGTGGTCTCTGTGACAGTTCCCATCAAACATTCAACCTACTCATACCTGTAACATCTCACAACTACAGAGTTGGCCATTTTCTCTATAACTCAGGATTTTTTTCTCTACATTGGAAACGGATTGAATTTTGCGTAGCCGTTCCTGTCTAGCACCATGGCAGGTGGCTCTACCTCAGTGTTTTCCTTTGACCTAACCATTCCAGCCTTGGCCTACATCCCATCTACATATTGGTTTACTCGTTTCAAACCCACCTTCTTGATCATTTTAGCTCCTTCAATTCTGGGTGCCACATTTCTGTACTAGACCTATCCCTGGCAGTCACACCCTTTTGGCATTGATTATTGCTAAGATTTAATCTCACTTTTGAAAATCATTTTAGGGTGAAGTCACTTCTTAAAAAAAATTTAAGTTTGTAAAGACATCCTTATCTTCTTCCTAGTTAGCCTTGTCAGGATAAATTATGAAATTAATGGCTTGTTGTATTTTTAACCTATAAATACAAGTGCTTATAAGACCATAGAGTGAGGATCCTAGGTATTTTCTATTGACTAATCACCCCTCACTATACAAACAAACCCTATCTCAGGGTTGCTATGTCGTATTGCAACGGGCATCTTCATCCGACACCTAGTTCCATACATTCTAGCTAGCACTTTTTTAATCCGTATGCATAACTTATTGGCATTTTCACATTAGTGACGGGAATTGGATTTTGCTATGAACTTCTGATTCGTTACATACTATTTTGACAACTTCTTATAGCTACAATTTTGCATCACTACTACACAAGGTATGACTTGCATAAGAGCATGTAGGGTATGTACATGCACACACTCAATTTTATCTACATGCCGGGTTCTAAAATGTAGTGCAATGTATCAGTGATAAGTTCAGCTAGTTTGGTGGATGAAGTTAGTTCTTGAGCTCATTCTTCTATCCCTTATTATGCTAGTGGACGTCATGTGAGCTCATCCAGAAATATTCTAGTACAATGGATAGGGACTGAGTTTCATGTGACTTGAGTTGTTTTTTCAACCAATTTCCCTCTCTTCCCCCTCTGAGCTTACACACTGTTCACATTCTTACTTGCAAAATCCAAACTAGGGCACCCCGGTGCACCTCGATTGTTGCACTCCAAATACACTCCGCAGACACTTGTGCTCATCTGCAAGGTGAGTGACAGAATACCGTTCTCGGACGTTTCACAGTCACATCTGGTTGTAATCAACGCACTGAACTATAAAGTGCCAAACTCAGGGGGGTGTAATTTTGTTTCTGGGGTGGTTGTTTCTTTTCTCTCTCCTTCCTTCTATCATTCATTGGTTTTATCTCTTCATTATAGATATCTCTAAAGTACATAATTCTCACACCTTTTAATTTATTTGAATGGACATTTAAAATTATATTGGTTCCTATGAAGTAAACTGGTTATATCATCTCGTTACCATGGGGTTAGAGACCAGTTAACTTAATGATGAACCCAAAAGATCTAAATGGTTCAACCATTGTGATGAAGCCTTAGGTCTTCTTTGTATGTCTCATCTCTATCCGACTTGCTCTTCCACATTGAAACTTCCTGTTCAACACCTGATTGTTAAGCGTGGAAACTTTCCAACATGTAGTATGTTTGGGAAGCAAGATGATATGAGTGTGCATGATTTGGAGAACGAACTACTAGGGTTAAATCCTAGTGACTTTGAAAACCTTTGACAGGCCTTCTTCTCAAAGTTTTTCCACACTAGAATGCTTACTAAAGGAATTTAAAGTGGATAAGAAAGACTCTCAATTGATCTTGTCAATTCTTTCTAAGTTAGGTCCTGAATACTCTGTCCATTCATTTCCAACTTTCCACACCACGAAAGCTCACCTTGGGTAAAAATTGGATTTAAGTTCCCTCATTTGACATATTTTTCATCCCAAGGTCATTCAAGAATAGGATATAAACTCATTCAAATGGGGACTCTAAAGTCTAAGTCACATGCCCTTGTGGTGAATAAGGGAAAGAAAAATGAAAAGAAGAAAGAAATAAAGGACCAACCTAGTAAAGAAACCAAGACCAACCCCCTAGCTAAGCCCAACACTAATACTTCGACTTCTGAGCCTAAAGTGAAGAAGGAAAAGTGTAAATGCTCCTATTATAAGAATCTATAGCCATGATTTCGATCATCAGATTCTTTTTGGAAACAAATTGATCACTTAACTCAGTTACTTGAGAAGAATAAAATAAGGGTTCCTAAGATCGTATGCAAAAAAAATATCTCATTTTTAGGGATAGTCTTCTAAAGCAAAGGAGTCTAAAAATGAAAAGAAGAAAGGTAAGGCCCTTGTAGCTAGATCAGCTCCATCATCAACTTGGATTATCGATTCCGGTGCCTCACACCACATGGCTTCTTTAGAGGTTGAATTCTCTAGCATTGAACCATGTGGCATGTCCCAAATCACGTTGGGTGATGACACTCATGTGTCAGTTTCCGGTAGTGGATCAGTAGAGATAGAAGGTGGAACATTTAACCAAGTGTTGAGTGTTCCCAATCTCTCTACTAATATCCTATCAGTTTACCAAATCACCCACCTTGGTGAAGGAATACGAGTGTAATTTGGTCCTAACTCGGTGATTATTCGTGAGCTTAACTCTGACTTCACTGTGGATGAGGGAAAGGCAGATCATCGTTTACAGTTGTATACCTTTTCCCACTTTCTTTTGATTCGACTCCCAATGCCTTGCTCACTCATGAAATGAGGTTAGCAATCTTATGGCATGAGTGTTTTGGGCATCTAAATTATCTTTACCTTGACCAATTGAGCCAAAATGAAATGGTCAATGGGTTACCCTGAGTTAAGTTTTCTAAGGGTATTTGTGAGCATTGTACCCTTGGAAAGCACCCTAAAAAAATCTTTGACAAGGGAAAATCCTAGAGAGCTACTCGTCCCTTGGATCTTGTTCATAGTGATATTTACTGGTCCTCTTTCCATCTCCTTCTTTTACTAGAGCTCTATATATACTAACCTTCATTGATGACTTTTCACGTTATACTTGGGTATATTTTCTTAAGCTTAAGTCTGAAGTCTTTGAGCATTTTCAAAACTTTAAGGCTCTTGCTGAGAAACAAGTGGAACGGTCTATCAAGGTTCTTTGAACCAATAATGGAGGTGAGTATGTAAGCAATAGGTTAGAGGATTTCTACACTTCTGAGGGGATCTCTTTGCAACGTATACAGTTGCTTACAGCCCTTCCCAAAATGGAGTTTCAGAAAGAAAGAACTGAACTCTTAAAGGAGATGGCTACTTGTATGGTTCACTCGAAGTATCTTCCTCTACAGTATTGGGCTGAAGCAGTGAATTGTGCTTATTATATTCATAACCATGTTCCACACAAGGAAATAAGAGGGATTACACCCTTTGAAGCTTGGTTTGGACACAAGCTTGATGTCGAGCACTTTTGAGTCTTCAGATCCAAGGCTATGGCTCAGATTCCCAAAAAGAAACGTAAGGCATTAGATCCACAATCCAAACCTTGTATCTTTGTCGGGTATCCTGATGGTGTGAAGGGATATCGATTATTGAACCCTACAACCCATGAGCTTTATATTGAGAGAAGTGTGAAGTTTGATGAGTCATTCTTTGACTTTTACTTCCACTGAGGTTCTTTCACCCACTCATTCAGATTCTGACTCATTAGATGATGATGTTGTTGACTGATTTCCTCCTCTCCCCACTCCTCCTGATCCTCAAACTTTTGAGTCTTCTAATTCTGACAGTAGTGATGATGAGGAATATGTCCCTTCTCACTCAAGTGAATAATCTTCCGACTTTGAGCCTGACCCTTCAGGACCTCTTTGGGCCAGGAAAACTTTACAGAGTGCTGGAGATTTAGTTGAGAGATCCTTTGGATGAGAGACGTACTCACTCATACTTCATTGGACCCCACTCCTTCTTCACCTCTTCCTTCTGATCCACCATCATTTCTAGGAAGCTTCTGGGATTCCTGAGTGGGATTATGCCATGGATGAGGAGTATTCCTCTCTCATAAAGAATGACACTTGGGATCTTACCCCTCTTCCGAAAGGAAGAAAAATCATTCGGTGTAGGTGGGTATTATTAAACAAAGTATGGAGCTAATAGGAGACGTCGAAGAAGTATAAAGCGCGACTTGTAGCTAAGGGTTTCTCCCAGGTAGCTGGGGTTGATTACTCAAAAACCTTTTCTCCGGTTGTGAAGATGACTTCCATTCTAACTGACCCTTACCATCGTTCC
Source organism: Taxus chinensis (assembly GCA_019776745.2). Classification (NCBI taxonomy): domain Eukaryota; kingdom Viridiplantae; phylum Streptophyta; class Pinopsida; order Cupressales; family Taxaceae; genus Taxus; species Taxus chinensis. The sequence goes on along the minus strand of CM034152.1, from coordinate 442,625,599 downwards.
ACAGCTAACAGATGGGAAGTCCACCAAATGGACAGTTAAGAGTGTCTTCCTTCATGGGGAACTAGAGGAAGAGATCTATATGGAACAACCTCTGGGTTATGTCCATGATCCATCCCTCGTTTACTAAGTTAAAGAAGTCTCTGCTACGGCCTTAAAGAATCCCCTCTGGCTTAGGTATGCCAAGATGGACTCCTTTTTACTTACATTAGGGTTCACTCGGTGTCACTCTGACCCAAATGTGTATATTCTACGATAGGATGACTCCATGCTTATTCTTGTTATCTATGTTGATGACTTGTTGATCACAGGTAGCTCTTCCTCTATCATTGATTCTATGAAGATCTCCTTGGCCAACAAGTTCTCCATGTCTGACTTAGGATTGCTTCATTACTTTCTTGGGATCCATATTTCACAATCTGACTCGGGAATTATGATCTCACAGCCTAAGTACTCTCTTGATTTTACTTTCTCAGTTTCACATGTCTGATTGACAAGTCCTCACCTACTCCTTTTCTTTCCGAGGTTAAGTTGGTTTCTGATTGCTCTTCCCCCTTGGTTGACGGTACCCTTTATCGATAGTTGGTGGGAGCTTGATCTACCTTACTCACACTCAGCTGGATATCTATCGTATGATGTACTGGGATCATGTCCAGATTTATGCAGGAGCCTCATGTGAGTTGTACATTAAAAGTAGCAAAGTGGATCCTTCACTATGTTCCTGGCACTCACATAGATGGTATTCATTACTTAGGAGGGACTGAGATTGACTTGGTTGGATTTACCGACTCTGATTAGGCCGGTGATCTAGATCATTGGAAGTCTACCTCAAGCTATAGTTTCACTCTTGGTTCAGGTCCTATCAGTTGGTCTAGCAAGAAGTAGAATGCCATTGCCATATCATCGACAGAAGAAAAATACAGAGGAGAAGTTAACGTTGCCACAGAAGTTGTTTGGTTACAGGGTATCTTGATCGAGTTTGGTATCCACTTTCGGTGGCCTACCATTATCTACTATGATGACATGAGCACTATCTTGATTTGTATAAATCTAGTTTAGCATCAGCAGATGAAGCACATTGAGATTCATATGCACTTCATACGGGAGCTTATACATGAAAAACATCATCGACATACAATATGTTCAGACTAAGCTGATCAGGTTGTAGACATATTCACCAAGCCCTTCACTAAGGTGAAGTTTCTTCACTTGCGGCCTCATCTTGGGGTGAGATCTATTGCAGCCTCCCATCTTCTTCAGGCTATAAAGTCCTCCTTCTTCTCCTCTTCTTCTCCTCTTCTTCTTTCCAGAAAGATCTTGTTTGTATATGGGCACCTTTTCAAGCCTTTAGTTTTCGGGCCCCATTGAGCACATCTTTCTTAGTTGTCTAGCGGTGTCTTCTTTTTCTGTTCTAGTTTTACCATCACCTCTACCTTGCGCTCTAATACCATGTAAGAGTGAAGGAAGAAGACCTATGAAGTGAATATCCATGTGCATCGAATAGTTTCACTTCACCAAGAAAGAGTTGCAAGATAAATCAAGCAAACTTTTAAGAAGTCATATGTGCATGCATGAGAGCTCAAGATTCGAAAAATGTTAGAGTCTGTCATGGAATGCCTAGGCATTACCATATGCATCAATGCATCAGAGGTGGTGTACATTCCTAAGGGAGTGAATGTGTAACTCCTCTTCTAGTGGCGTCATATGCGTTAGTCAAGATTCTTATGTATCAATGGAGAAGATTGAGTTACTTTCCCATGTTTAGGCATGGGGGTTACATAGTAACTCCTATGACGCATACTTACTATATATTGATAGATTCGCATAAGCAGACCCATTCTGTCATAACTAAAATGCCACCTAGATCCATGTCCACCTAAGTGAGATGACTCACCCGTATTGTGTTGGCTGGATGTAACACTAAATAAGTGATGAAAAATACCACTAACGCTGCCTTTCACTTTTCAACATAGGTTGATGGCATGCAATCCCTCATTCAGTGAGAAATGGGTTACTCGGCACAAATCTTGATTTTAGGTACCATTTCATGCGACACTTAAACATTTGGATTACATTTCCCAAAGTTTAGTTTTTCTCCTACTTTTCAACATCAAGTCTTGAGTTATGGATATACATGTCCTCATTCAAGAACTTTCATCTTACAACTCACACATTGACTGTTATATTCCACTTTTTCATGATCATTTCTATTGCATCTTATCTTTCCTTAAATATTTGATATTTTCATCCTTTCTTACATATTTTAGTTTGACATCAACATTGTTAAACTATATACATTTTCTTTCTTCACATCTCTAACTTGACAAAATCTTTGTTGCATTTTAGAAACTTCATCATATCTTCTTTTCCCAACATTTATGTTTTTCAATATCCGAGTCTTATCCTTTCATTATTCTCTTCCTTCTTAACTATTTATTGTTAAGGGTTGAGCACATCACATATGATTTGAATAATTTTACATACCTTCTTCCCATCTAGCATTCAATTTGCTAGTGGTATAGTAAATTTGAAATAAATTTATCCTCGCTCCTCCATTCTATATTAAAATTGTTAGAGGTTGAGAAAATTTGAAATTTTTTCACTATATTCGTCCTCCCATCTAGCATTCAATTGGTAAGAGGATGAGAAATTTCACCAAATTGAATTACTCTTCCATCTTGGAATTCACTTTTTTAAGGGTCAATTTTATTAATCACTTTCACACGCTTCCATCTTGACATTCACTTTGTTAAGGGTTGTGTCATTCATATCTTCCAAACATCTTTCCTATCTTAGCATTCACTTTTTTAAGGGACAAGTTATTACCGAACTTAATCACATCTCTTCCATCGTAGCATTCAATTTTCTACAAGTTGAGTTATCTTTCATGTTTATTTTTTTTCTCCCCTTATTTTAAAAATGGTGGGAACACGACACATAGATTATAGTCCTTTTGGAAGGAATGAATGACATAAAAATCCTTTTGGAAATTCGGATAGTGAAAATCACCAAAAATATGAGGATGATCAGAATGACATCTCTCTCGAAGAACAATCCCACGTTGAAAATATCTTACGTATGAATAAAGACCAATTTTTTATTCATCTACTTGAGATGGGAAAAAATTACTCTCTGATTTCGAAGAGGATATTCTATGAACATTACTTGGAAAACTACCACCCAACAAGGGTGAACCTTTCATTTTGAAAAAAAATGACGATGGGTCAGGCCCTAGTAACACGAATAACGATGATAAAAACAAGCCTACCTTGAGCAACACCAAAGACGATGAAGCAAACAAATAAAAATCTGATGAAGGTAACAAAGACAAATATGATGTAGGAAACAAAGGAAAATCAACTGATTCGGCCACCAATCCCACTAAATCCCTCATGAATCAAATTATTGAGATGGATAAACAACTTGCTATCCTAAATTCTAAAGTCACCAATGACTCCCATAATGATGAGGCACCAAATAAAACTAGTGATGCTTCATTTAAGAGTCACACCACGTACACCAAAGATAATAACAACTGTACAAGTGATATTTCCTTATATTTCTTGAAGAATAATTCACCATTTACCCAAGAATGGAAAATGATGAAGGACACCATCTCGGGTATGTAAAATCAACGTAAACAATTCAACTTTGAAGAATTGTGTCCTTCCCCTTTGATAAGGAAATTTGTGCATTCCCTTTACTAAAACTTTTTAGATGCCTAAATTCAACAAATACAATGGAAAGAATGATCCTAGATAACATATCAAGGAGTTCTATATGGCTTGCCAAGAGGTGGCCTATAGTGATGTCTTTTTAATGTGTCTCTTTTTATGAAGTCTAGGTTGAAAAGCCTTGGACTGGTTTCTACACCTCCCCAAGGGTTCTATACAAAATTTTTTGGACCTCTCGGAGAAGTTTGTTAAACATTTATCATTCAACATAGACTCTAAAATTACAATGATGGATTTGTGTAATGCCAAAAAATGAATAAATGAAACCTTTGCATAGTTCCTACAAAGATGGCATGGGATTGTTATTCACTTCCCATGCTCCATACCTGAGAAACAAATTGTGAGAATATTTGCACCTAACCTCAATAGTGAGTTATCCTTTCACATGCAAATGCATTTCCTTAATATTTTGAAGAATTTATTGAGAAAGGATCGCAGATTGAAAAAAGTACTTATTGCAAAATATTTGATCAAACCTTATTCAAAGGATAATGGGCAACATAGTAACCATCCTAATATCTCTCACTAAGACAAATATAAACACATTAACCATAATCATAATATGGTCAATGATGGTGTTACAAACAATCACAATGTCCACAACATCCAAAACACTCAGAATAAACCAAAAAAAGGTAAATAACATCTTGTTATTTCTGGAAAAGAGGTTTCTTCCTCTCATGATTCTAAGCGACATCATTTCACTCCTTTGGGGGAACCTCTCTCAAGTTTCCTTTAACAACTCGTTAATGCAAACATGGTTACTTATCCCATCACCAGACCTTGGGTAGAGGGAGAACCCAAGCTCATTGGTATAAAGATAATAATTATTTTGATTTTCATTGCATTAGTTGTCACACAACTGATCAATTCTTTCACTTACATCACTTTTTCCAAGACATCATTGATAGTGGGGATATCATAGTTGAAGAACCATCACCAAATAAAACACCCAAAAAAAATCTCAAGGTGTTCTCAAATCCATTTCCCAAACATGGTGGTGATAATAAAAGCATTGAAAAAAGTTCCTCCACCAATAACACTGATTACAATTCAATTATCTCATTTATTTAGGAATTACATTCTACAATGGCAACCATTAAATTCAAACCTTTGAGTAATTTTGTGACCACATGCCAAAGGAATATGTGGGTTCCTGTGGAAAACCAACTTTCTACGTCTTCTTTAGAGCCTTAAACATCCAAACTAATAACTCCTTCAAACCAAAATTTGAACTCTAAAGCCAAATATTCCATTCCCAGTCAGTATGACCTCATCAAATAGTTATTAACCAAACTAGTGCATATCTATCTAATGGAACTGTTAAACGAGTCACCTAGATTTCAGGACATTCTCACTCCTGCTCTTCATGAATCAAATGTTCATCCTACTCTTAATGTTCAATAGTTTTAGGATATGATCACAAACCTTACGCCTGAAATTACTATTCTATATTTCAGAACTCAAGATATGTTGAACCCAAATATGATTAACAATAACTCCTTGTACATCAAATCCTTCATTAAAAACCATAAGGTCAAGAGAGTTCTTATTGATAATGGATTAGCTCTTAACATCTGCTTTATAAAAATTATCCGATGCCTTAGTCATACAATAGATGACATAGATATTAATATTATTACCATTCATGGTTATGATAATACCAAGTGCCAATCCTCTAGTACCATCACTCTTCACATACAAGTAGGCCTTTAACTCCTCGAAATTGTGTGTCATGTTGTTGACGTAGAAACATCGTATAGCCTTCTTCTGGGTAGACATTGGATACATATGATGTAATTTATACCTTCCACCTTCTATCAATGCATAAATTTTCCACATAATGACAGAGAGTGAACCTTGTATGGCAATACTGACCCCTTTGAATACTGTAATTTTTTCAAAGCAAGGTACAAATAAGCAAATTATTGTCCATATGTTGATAGCACAACTTAATCTAGTGCAACCCCTATTGCTAACAACCGTATTGACCCCAAAATAATATTACACCCTCATGCTTCCACGTTTTCTTCTAAAGAATATACATCTAAGGCATCATGTTAGGTTACTCTTCATGCTTCCGTATCTTATTTTAAAGCATCTACATCTAAGGCATCACTCGAGGTTACATTATCCCATAAAGTCTTAGGAAAGTACACACTTGAAAACACATTTCTTGTTTGTAAACTCACATTATCACCTCGTAGCTATGGGTGTCCTAACGCTCCCCATCTACGAGAACCTTCATCTTCCTATCTCGAAAACACTCTTTGGAGATGATATGTATATCTAGAAGATGAACATATTCAAATCTATGATGGGTATTATATGTGTGATGACAAGATAGAAAAATAGTACGAATCCACCAACTACACCAAGGTCCATAGAATGATGAAAAACATGAACTGGAAAGGAATATACCTTGTCTCACAAGCACATGGCATTCTTGAACCTATGGATATCAAGTATAATCTTTACACATATGGTCTATGATATGATACATTTGAGAAGAGACCAATTGTATTTGATGTATTAACTAGTGGTGAGGACTCAGATTCTGAAGTTGAGACCGGTTCTACATATAGCCTTTTCAAAGACCTTGTTGAAACTACAATTTTCCTCGAATACTTATCCATTCAAACCCTTGATCTTGTTTATCCTTCCATCATAGATCAAGACCAACAGTGTCTTATTTCCAAAGACCTCTTTGAAAATGATGAGGCCATCCAAGAGTTCCTTGGTGCTCAAGACCCTTTTCCCTTGTCAGATAACAAGAAGGGTTTCAATATAAACCTTAATTCTACCAGCTACTTCAGTGAAGAACTTACAATCTCCATTCTTAAAGAAACAAACATTAAACACAGAAGAAAGACAAATTATATCTCACATAGTGAAAACCTTTCTGAGGTGTTATACGAGCAGCTAAAAATGAAAAAGAAAAAGAAAGAAAAGGATGCATATCCTACTGAAAACCTTTCAATTGCACTAGAGAGATGAGATTCGGATCCAAAAATGTTAGACAATTTACACAATCCTACAACATCATTTCAAGATAATGACACTTCTAAGTTGTTGATAGAAGAGATGGCAACCATCAACATTGGGATTAGAGACTAACCAAAATTGTTACAACTAGGTGCCAGTTTATCAAAAAATGAAATCAAGGACTTCACATCTCTTCTAATCAATTTTTAGGATGTATTTGTTTGGTCTTACAAATATATGCCAAGACTTGACCCCTCTCTTGTGGTTCATCACCTTGTGGTGCACCCAAATGCTAATCTTGTAAAGTAAAAAAATGCGTAAGATGCACCCCAAGGTCGCATTGCTCGTTAACGCCAAACTACAAAAACTATTAGATGCAGGCTTCATACAGTCCATTGACTACTCAAAGTGGATATATAATATAGTACTAATTACGAAGAAGACCCCTAAAATTTGTATTTATACATATTTTCGTGGCATTAATAAGGAATGTCCCAAATATGTCTTCCCTTTGCCTAATATCGACATGGTTGTTGATTCTACTATAGGCCATGAGATTTTTTTTCTTATGGACAGATATTCTGGGTATTACCAAATTCAAATTGTTGAATAATACCAACATAAGATAGCTTTCACAACCCCATGGGGGACATTTTGTTACAAGGTGATGGCTTTTGGCCTTTAAAATGTTGGTTCAACTTATCAACATGCCATGACTATTATTTTCCATGACCTACTTCATGACATAATGGAGGATTATGTTGATGATATTCTAGCTAAATCAAAGACTAGATTAGATCATCCAACAGTTCTTAGGTGTATATTTGAGCGATAAAGGGAATAGAAGGTTCACCTTAATCCAAAATAATGTGTCTTTGGTGTCACTTCAAAAAAACTTTTGGGATTCATTGTCTCACAACGAAGAATTGAAGTGGACCCTACCAAGTTCAGAGCTATAATAGATATACCACCTTCTCAGAACCTTCGCCAACTAATAGGCCTATAAGGAAAAATACAGTCTATCCGTCGATTCATCTCTTAATTGGCAGATAAGTACCATCACTTCAACTAGTTACTTAAGAAGGATGTCCAATTCAAATGGACACAAGATTTTCAAGACTCCTTTACAAAATTGAAATAATATATGTTTTCTCCATTAGTGATCATGCCACCTATATAGTATAAGCCTATGTTTTTGTACAATTATATAATAGGACATGCCATTGGGGCATTATCGGTGCAACACAATGATAAGGTTCAAGAACAAGTTATGTATTATTTAAGAAGAACTCTCCTTGAACATGAGACCAATTACTCGTAGGTTGAAAAGGCTTGTTTAATAATTACTTATACTTTTTTAAAGTTTTAACACTATCTACTAAATCATACCACTAAGCTAATTTCAAGGGTTGATGCTCTTAAGTACCTACTTTTGAGACCAGTCATAATAGGAAGGATGTCTAGCTCGATTGCACTCCTTAGTGAATTTGAAATTGAAATTGTCAATTAAAATTTTATCAAAGTTCAAACACTGGTAGATAAACTAGCCGTAGCACTATTGCCAAGTTCACAGCCGTTAAATTTTGAATTTCTAGATGAATACCTTTTGTATATAGAAGTAACCCCCTCATGGACGTTATTATTTGATGGATATTGCAACATCCATGGTTATAGAGTAGGAATTTTCTTGCGTACACTAGATGGGGACCTCATACCTAAATATTATCGTATCAACTTCCCTTGCACAAAAAAATTTACCGAGTATGAAGCATTGATAGTAGGCTTAGGATTTTCTATCTCCTGACACCTACAAGAATTGACAATTCTCAGTGATTATCTTCTCATAATTAATCAAGTTAATGGAAAGTATCAAGTAAAATATAATAATCTCTTACCCTATAAATGAATGGTTGATATCCTTAAACGGTATTTCCATATTATCAATTTTGAACAAGTTCCTCATATACAAGACAAAGCAGTGGATACCATGGAAACTATCACATCCCTTCTTTTATTCGACACTAATAAAACTTGCAATGAGTTCCTCATTGAATGTATTTTGGTGCTCGCATATGAATTATTGGATTCCACCATGGTTTGTGAGATTGTTAGTCCTCATCATCCCTAGTATCAAGATATATACACCCTTATTACTGACACCTTTTATCGAAGAGGTTATGATGGGACTATCTTAAGATCTCTCGATCAGGATGAAGCTAATCAGATGTTAGATGAATTACATTCAAGTATTTATGACATGCATACCAATGAAATGGTCCTTGCGAAGAAGATCTTGTGTGTTGGATACTACTAGCCCACAATGGAGGAAGATGCATACAAATTTGTGAAGGAATGTCAGGTTTTCCAAAAACATGGTAATCTCATTCATGTACCATCCTAAGCCTTACATCCCATCACTTAACTTTGGCCTTTTTCAAAATGGGGACTTGATTTAATTGGAAAAAATATAGCCCATATCTTTTGATGGCCACACATTTATTATAAATTCTACTAAGTATTTCACCAAGTGGGTTGAGGCTATGCCTCTTACCTACGTTACTAGGTGCAATTTCTCTAAATTCATTTAAACCATATTATCCATCATTTTGGCATCTCCACTACTATTGCCACTGACAATGGTGGTTCCTTAAAAAATAAGGATCTCAAGACCCTAGATAAAAAATATAATATCTACCTAAGATGAGCTACACCCTATTATAGGTAATGCAACAGTAAATCCGAAGCATCAAATAATAATATTAAATCCATTCTAGAAAATAAATTTAATAAACATGGATGTAATTGGCATTCACAGTTGTATCCTGCTCTTTGGGCCTACCACACTTCCTTCCGTACTCCTAGAGGAGCTACTCCATTCTCCCTAATATATGGCTCTAAATCCATATTACCTATCGAAGTTGAAATTCCTTCACTTTGTGTCTTCCTTTAGCACCTCATTCATGAAGAGGATTACCATGTTGCATGCCTCACAGAGATGGAACTACTGGATGAGAGACTGCTTCATGCCTTAGACAGTCTGTAGGTATATCGGAATCGACTACACCGTAATTATAATCACAAGATAAAACCTTAACAGTTTGAAATTGGTGACTTAGTCCTAAAGTAAAATTATAAGAACACAACTAACCCATGAGAAAAATAGGGAAAATTTGAGCTTAATTGGTTGGGTCCTTATGTTATAAATGCCAAGTTAGGATCTGGTGCATAAAAACTATCTACTGAGGATGGAAAAGAGTTGAAGGATCCTATGAATGTCATTCATCTGAAGAAGTTATACTTATAAGACTCTAAAGAGTAACCCTTTTGCTAGGGGCATATAAGTGAATCCACCTATTTCATCATTTCATCTTGTTTTCTGCTTGTATCTTTCTACCTCACCTTGTGTCGCATGTTCTCCTTGTTAGGTCGTCATGCCCATTGTCTACCACTCTTGTTCGCCTTCCATTATGATTTTGTTCACTTCCTTCATATGTAGTGTTTTGGTTATGACTTTGGAATTTCCTTTTCCCTCTTCTTTTGTGTGTGGTCCAAAATTTCAAAAATACCAAAAACATTCACAAATGTCTCACAAAACTTCAACAAAAAAACTATAAGATCATTCATAATCCTAAAAAATAGTATTAAATTGTTTAGAAAATATAAAACGTTTCAAAAATTCTTTCCAAAAACATTTGTGACTATGTAACTTTGTTTGCTACTTTCATCATCTAACTATTCCTAATAATTTTCATTTTTCCAATCAATCAAGCCACTCTTTGCAATGTAACTTTGCTTAGGGACATCACTCATATTACGCTTTCACTTGGGGGAAACTTAACATTTGTCTATCTATTCATTGTGAAAAACACTCAGAAAGTCTTTAGACATTGTTATTGTGAACTGTTTCATATTGTCACTTACTTGTTAGTATTTAACATTGATGTGCATTGTTCACTGGCTTGTTTGTCGTATTTTCTTGTCTAATGTTTGTACATAGACAATCTTGTCTTGTATATTATTAACTTCGTCTCTTTTTTATTTTTTATTTACTAGAATAACCAGTAATTTGTGTATCTAGAATGCACTTATAGACCAATTGTAGGAAATTTATTTGCATCTTAGTTCACATATAACTTTGGTGTGGATCCTTCCTATTGATATTAGGTTTAAATCTATTGCTTGTTTTGTATCTTTTTGTCACTTGCATGTGTTTTTTTTCCTCCTGGTTTATTTAAGCTATGGAGTGTTTTCCTTTTTTTGTATATCCATGTTTTCTTACGTTTCTTTGTATTTTTTTTTTCAATTTTTTTTTCAAAACTCGCAAAAATTTAAAAAAAGCAAATATTTCAAAAATCCAAAAAATATAAAAAAAATACAAAATTTGAACAAACATTCACTTATCATAGAAATTTTACAATTAGAAAACCCTTGAAGTGAATTTTTCAACATCTACACACAATCTTGATAAATGTCATACCTTTATCTAATACCCTAGTGATCATTCTAATCTTACAACTATCACTTTCTTCCCTTTGCATGATATGCTAACTCTTCTTGGGGCAAGTCACAAATTTTTTTTCCTTCGTGATCTAACTTCTCTTGGGGCAATTTCAACTTTGATCATTTACACAACGGATACAAAAAGAGTGTCATAAGGAGTCACATTAACTCCACTCTTCCAGTCTAATCATATTCCCTCTTTGGGAGAATATATATCTACTTAATCATCATTGTGGCATGCATAAGGGGTATAGTTGATTGTCTTCTTTTTCGACTTTGTGTTGCATTTTTGTGTTTGATTTTTGGACCACTTACAAGTAGTGTGATTACATCTTGTTTCCTTTATAACCCTAATGCATGCATCTACTCTATATAATGGGTTTGTCATCCTTTTTTTCTCTTTTATTTTTTGTGTATATTTTTTTACGCTCATCTGGGTTAACCATATTGATTATTTCATAATCATGGTGACAAATCTATTGTAAAACAACAAAAATAAGGTTGCTCTAAAATTATTCTCCAAATTAAGCTCGTGCTATGAGCACAGTCCTTTCCCATACTTGTTCCAATCCCTTGTTTTCTTTCCTATCAAGTGGTTTTCTATTTCCTTATTACATCATCCACCCACTTGAGAGGGAATTCCTCTACCATCCTACTTATTCGGGCATCCTAATGCTTCATTGCTTGATGAGGCATCATAATGCTTCACAATTTTCCACTCACTGATTTGCATGCATCTACTGTATTTAAAGCACTATTACTTCACAATATAAATTTAAAGAGGGACAAAATGTAGACACCCCAAAATTACTCGCAAGTTCCTAGTGCTATCCTAATACACCTTTTCATTCACCCATTTGTGATTAATTGATTAAATTGATTCATTCATACACATTGCACCCTATGGATTAATTAAATTATTCCCATGTACCCTAGTACCCCTTTAGCTAAGTTAATTTTCATTTATTAATTAATTAGTTATTGTGTGCACATCCTAGTCAACTTCCACTTAATCAACAACCACTTGGACTCCACATCCTCATCCTAGTTAACTACACTTCTAGAATTCTAGAAAGGTGGGGGCAATTGAATTACATATACAACCACCTTTCTAGATGCAACTTATACAATTAATTCCATTATTACCCCTAAATGCACCAAAACTACTGCAACCTCCTCCAATGTTATTTTTAGCATGTTCATTCACTCGCTTGTAACCAATTTTCAACTACTTATACCTCTATAAAATGTAGGCATACTCTCTATCAAACCCTCTTGGGTTCATAAAAGACTTACTCTGTCAAATTGCATTCCAAATTTTGTTATTTTGGAAGCAATAATCCAAGCCACATCTCTGTTTTTGTAGCAATTGCACGCACATTTGGAGGTCATTCAAGAGCACTCATAAATAAATCATTTTGTAAGGCTATATAGCTTCAAAATCTCTCCTAATAAGGTTTTAATTGGAAGGTTATTGGAAGGTTTGCAAGTTAGTTTGTTTGTTTTTCATTACTATAGTTTTTCTCTGTGTACATTCACTTCCTTTCTTATCCCAGTCTCCTACTAACTCTACACTCTCATATCATCAGCAGTATTTTCCCTCAAAAAAATGAGTACCTTCAACAACATATGCAGGTTCAAAAACATGATTTTTATATATTCTCTTCCCTTATTTTTGACCTTTCACAATCATATACTAAGACCCTTCACATTCTTGCACAAGATTAGTTGAGTAAGAGGAGATATAGAGTTATGTTTATGCCTGCGTTTAATTTTTCATATGTGCATTTCAATATAATGAAATTTCTACACACATTCAGGACCTCTTCATGAAACTAGGATTTTATAGGACAACATGTGGCACCTTTTAAGCTTCCTTACACCTTTTCATGTCAGTTTCCATCTCAAAACTAACCCTGTCAAAAAAAGAATGACTATCCTTTAATAGTATGTGAGCTCAAGATTGTTACATTGAAGTTATGACAATGCACAAAATAGTTACAAATACAAGTATTCCAAAATCCTCCTTTATTCACCCCATTTACACTTATACCTTTCAACACCCAAGCTCATTTTTCAAAATTAGAGAGGTAGGTATATTGAGGAGATTTGAAATATTCAGTTCACAAGCATTGAGAATGGAAGAAGACAAATATAGCCTTGAGAGTGGCTATGAAGCATCACCATTATACACAAAACATCACTATTATTATCTTGAATTTCCCTCTACAGTCCTCTTAAAGGTTTTAGGTTTCATTCAAAGGATTTAAGTGAGATACTTGATGAACTAGTTCTTTTTCCATGTTTTATAACACTTAGTCTTAGCTCAGTCAAGACCTTTCAGCTCTTCATTCATGTTTAATACCAATCAAGGATGATTTTAGCCACCCTTCATCCTTATGGAACTTTGCAGGAGGTCTCAGACTCTCAAAAATAGAGAAAAACACTAATTTCACTTTCCCAACATTGTAGCAGAGGTTCAAACCTTGTCATAAGGGAATTTATATGAAGAACTTAAGGGATACATGGATATTTTCTCTGAGACTTGAAAAATATGTTAGATGACCCTTAAACATAGATGTCTTTAAATTTTCATGAAATTTGGATGGTTCATAAATGAGTTACACTCAAATTTTCCTTTGAAACCATAGGTAGAGGGTTTATTTGACTTTACATGCCCGAGAGGACTCAAAAATTCAACTCCTGATCATTACTTGATGGCTTTAAAAAATTTGGATTCCTAGATCACTTTACACACCTTATACACCTTTTCAATCCTTTGTTCCACCTTACAATATTTAAAATCAATACTAGCAACTCATTTTCCAGAGCACATTGGTCAGTATCACACTCTTTTTTGGTCTTGGAGAATAGTGAGACCTTTCTTGATTTTTTTTTTCCCTAGATTGATTGAGATTGATCTATACACCTTGTTTGAACCTTAACATCCTTATAATCATTAATAATTCTTCATTTTCTTGAACTACTAACTGGTCCAGTGAAAAACTATATGTATGTGTTATCCTGTAAAACTGACGAGGGAAATTTTGAAGGTAACCATACAAAAAATTTTGTTTCGATTCCCTGCCAAGGTCCCTTAGCATTTAGAATGGCATGAAATCCCTTTCCAAAGAATCTAGTTTTTTGAACTTAGTCATTTGGTCCTTATTTGGCTGGGCGCAAATTTTACACATGCAACATCAAATGAATTTATGCCCTCTTCTTTTCCTTTGGTGCACCCTCTAGAGTGTCAACATTACATATGTTGCGACTTCCCATGATGCGCCCTTCAAACTTGCACCGAGGCACATGTGCCACCTTGTCGACATTAAAATTGTTGCGCCCCTCAATGGTGCGCCAAGGAGCTAAAAAAGTAAAGTCTACAGTCCCAAAACTGTGCCAAAGGCACAAATAATTTCATGTTGACATATGTTTTGGTGCACCCTTTGAAAAAGTTGGTGGCACATTTATTGCACATTTTGCTATATATAGGCGCATCTGACCTGTCATTTTCACAATTGAAAAAACATGAAAAGTTTAATTCCTCTGCACCTATCAATGCTCCTATCATCCTTGTGTCGTTTTACATCACATTCATGGACCCCACATCGTTTCTTCCATCCTATATATTCTTGGTAAGTGGTCTTTGATTTTATTATGGTGATTGTTTGTGGGTTTTCTGTATTGTTTTCAGAGGTTGTTGTTGTTAAAAAACAAAGAAATGAATCTAAAAAAATAAAACACAACCTCCAAACCATTTTGTAATCTTCTCTCCCCCCCAAACTGGTTTTACCCTCCTTCTAGATCTGCTGGCCTGGAGGGCTTTGTCTTGAAAATGAATCCAGGATCCTCTTTTCTCTATTCCCCTCGCTGTCTAAATCTGTGTTGAAAGAGGCCAAAAAACCACGAACCTTTCAAAAGAGAAAATATAAAGTTATTACAAATCCAAAGCCACAAATTTCTCTTTGGCACAAACAAAATTATTTTTGCACAAAACATAGTCGTGCCAAGGTGCGCATTGTCCCTGCCTGCAGCAAACACCCTCCCTGCGCCTTATAAAATTCTTAAAACCTAACATAGGTGTAAGTGCAATCCCACCTATACCAACATCTGAATGTCATGCAAACTCTTCCTGTGCCGTGCCAAAATCCCCTTGGCACACCTTAACTCAATGATGCATCATTTAATTTTGCACCCTCTGGCACATAAAAATGTTCTACAACATGTACCAGATATGTGCCAATGGCGCATCCTGTAGCCTTGCAACACCAAGATAATCTGTGCCCAGTTTAAACCCTTCATATGATGCAGGCGCACATACATTGACATCAACATATGAGTGTTTTGTGTAATCTTTCTGTGCCCTGCACCCTTTGTGTTGTCTTCTTCCATGTAACACTCTCCAGCATTGCACCTTTATTTTTTGATCTTACAACCTGCAATAGAAGTGCACCTTGCGCCCAGAAGCTTGTAAATTGATAAATTTTCATTCTATAAAGCTTTGATGGATGATCTAATAGCTAACATGGCTCTTCTGCGATGGAATTCCCTCCTTCTTCTTGTAGATCAGCAGCTAAACCCAGATTCACATATGTCTTCATCAAGTAAGAGGCCAACCAAGTCTAAGGGTAAGGCCAAACTCACAGAAGAAGAAATGAAGTACAAATACCAAAGGGTCAGTATGCCCGAGTCCCTTGTAGAATGTGACTTGGACATCAGGGATCCAGAACTCGGCCACATTAATATGGAGGACTTCTGGGCCAGAACCAGAAGGGTCACAGGCAGTCCATGGATGGACAAATTGGTCGGCAGTGGTCTAAAATTCACTGGGGGAATTCCCGTGAGCACAGTAAACAATGAATTCATGATGGTGGTAGCCCACTGCTACAATAAAGACACAAGATGTGTCAAGAATGAGAAGGACAAAGTAATCATCAACCTCATTGACCAACACTTTTGAAATCATGTTGGGTATCCCCCATCACCAGAACTTTGTGGAAATAAGCCAAGAAGACTACATAAAGGCATGGGATGAAAATGAAGACAAATGCATGCAGCTCATGAACAAATTGTATCTGAAGAACAAGAAGGTAATAACTAGGTGGCCACATGTTATTCACCATAGCAACTTCTCAGAGGAGCCGAGGGACGCCATAACCTTCCTATGTAGGGTATTTGGGCTTCCTAATGCCCATTACTTCCACAAATGGATGCTCAGGTATCTAGAGACAATGAGCAAAAATGTTCCAGATCAACGTTTTGAATGGGCGGAGATCATCAGCAGCACCATCTCTGAGAATCTCCAACAACGGGGAGGTTCTACATGAACTCCTACATGGTCTATGCCACTACCTCAAAAAGAAACTACCCAACACTAAGTCAATGTGGGGTATGACCCCAAGTAAAAATATATGAATATTATCAAGAGTTGAGACTAGAAAACAAAATCCCACAGTTCAAGAAGATCAATGATGCCTTCTTCTATGGCATCATCTACATCTTGAGGCCTAATATGGCTCATGGTCAGACGACCAAGAGCGTGGTGAATTCCATAGAGAAGTGGGGGATGTTATTTATGTAATTCCCCACTTCAACCTATCTAAGGGCCACCAACTTCTTAGGGGAGCCCACCAAGCTACCAAGGTATGCGAGGCCTAAGCTAATCCTATTGGAGCTGTCCAAGTAGCTTATCGCATATCACAAGAAGTGCCTGAAAAGAAAGAATGGTGGAACTCCTTTCCCCCTCATAGTGGGCAGATACACTTGCACTTCTCACACCAAATCCTGGGAAATGTTTACGGAGCTGGAATTGCTCAACTTGAAACACAACTTCTCGACAAGGACGACCTTTGATCCTTGCAATTTCCTCCCAAAGGAAAAACTCGATGCAATCCACATCCCACAAATCAAGGATATCTACATCGACTTGTATCACGAGGTCAAGCTAGGAAGGAAAGATCACTCCCACCTAGCCTTGGCAGAAATTATCCAATATGGCATGGCCATTATCCCGAAAGGTTTCCAAACGACTGATCAAGAAGTTGATCAGGTTTATCTAGATATGGACGGGGACAATTGGTCATTTTCTGAGATTGATAGAACAAGGGCACCTCAGACTATTGAGGAGAGGGTTAAGGGCACTTTGCAACACACAGAGCATTGGTGCAGGTATAACGGTCTCATCTACCTTGGGGTAGACTTCACCACATCTCCTTTGGGTAATACACCTATTAGACCAAAACACTTTCCAAAGGGAAAAGGGAAAGACAAAGAAGGAGAGTCAAGCATTGCTCAGGAGCAAGCTCCTGAGAGTCCTCCTTCTGCTTCCTAGGAGCAGGTCATAAGCCTGGTCTCCCCAGAAAAATAACATGTGGTAAGTGTTCCAATGGGCACATCCACTCAAGATGTTTCCACTACTGTAACTGTTGAAGTTCCCACCATCCCATCTCCTACTCCTCCTTCCCCTCCTCACGTCACTCAAGCAACCACTACTCTGGTTGTGTCTTCTCCCCCGTATTCTACTATTCCCCCTTCCTCTTCCTCCATCTTATCTTCCCTCGTGCAGCTGTCCCCCAGTATTTCTTCCCTCATCTCTCATATCCCTTCCACTCCCATGGTTTCCTCTCCTACAGTGACTCCTACCCCTATGAGTGTTGGAGATTCAGCTTCTTTATTAATGCCACCGCCAAGTGTCTCGACAAATTTCTCTAAGTTCATTGTAGTTGCTCCTTCTTCTTCCTCTGTTCCCTCTTCTCCCTCTGGTCCCACTCCCTTAAGTCCAGAATGGATCTCCAAGCACCTGAGCTAACATAAGAGGAAATTCCCCATTTCACCTATGGAATTCTCCATCATCCCAAAAAAAAGGAGCTAAAAAGCAAACGCCGATAACCTGCTTCTCTTAGAGTGCTTCAGGTGAAAGGGTATTGGAGATCACATACCCCGATCCCACAAAGGACAAAAAGGATCTGTCTCCGATAGATTATACAGTGACATAGGTCACAATGGGAAAATCCTCATAAATCCTATAGGAAGAGGCCCTATCTACAGTGGATGCCCTTTGCAAAAAGCTTTAGGAGGAAAAGGAAGAGAAGAGGATACTAAAAGAACAGAACAGACATCTTCTCTAAGCCCTATAAAAAATGGGTAGTGCACCTCCTACAACTGCCACTGAAACTCCTGAGGGCCTTAGCCAGGAAAAGATGAATGAATACACCAAGATTGGTGAACAAGGTATGGCAGTATCCACCTGGAGAGACTAGATCCTCAAGGATAGTGAGGAAGTAATCATAAATTTCATAAAGCTATATCAAAATATTGATCAGGCTAATAAGGAACTCTAGGTGATTGAGGGACCTATCTCTAAAGAGTTGGACCATGCTAGGTTACAACATGAGACATTCCAAAAGATGCTTGACTGCTCAGTTGATGACTTAGTAAAATTCGACGTCTTTGATCACCCAAGAGCACCCAACAAAGTCCTTGCTACTTTGGACTATCGGGTTGATCAGATGGAATTCATCTTGGAGAAAATTAATAAAATCAAGGAGGAATCCTTGGATGCAATGCATCAAATGGAGCACATCATCCTAAGGATGTCTCAAAGATTTCTGACCCCATCATACACCTTGAGGAAGGTAGGTGACACTATTCATATCTTTTAGGAGATCACGTCGCAAGGGTTAGGGTCAGAAGTGACTTTTGATGCAGAATCTATCAACAACCTTTTGGCATACCATGATTTTGTTGGATACCTGATGGAGGCAGGTAATGAATAATTCAATCTCCGAGAGAGACTCAGAGATGAATGGGAGACTTGTGAAGTCATTGGCGATCACACTAAGGGTCCTACTCAGGATCAACTTCAACCGATGATTAGAAAATTCTTGGAGTATCGTGCTCAATTTCATATTTCCTCTCATGAGTAGAAGCATGATACTCCCTTCCAGCCACGGGATGATGATGAATAGGCTCCTTCCTCCTAGGATGTTCTCTTTTTTGTAATATTTAAAATTTTGTTGGCACAAATGATGACATCATCCATGTTGCACCATGAGATGTTGTTATCCACCAAATTTCCCAAAGTCAACAATTGACTTTTAGATATTTTGTAAATATTTTGTAATTAGTTGTTGGTTTCGTTTTTCCTTCTTTCTCCTTCTTCTTCTATATATACTTGGATATTTGTTATATTCAAAGTGAGAGGTATTTTTTAGATGAAAAATAGAAGTGAGGAGAAAAGGCTTTGTACTTTTTGTAACAGAAGAAAACATTAATAAAAATATTAATACTTTGTGTTGAATACATGTGTTATGTGCATTAGATCTTTCTTACATCAGATCTGTGTGTTTATTATGTTAGATCTATCTCTACTTTTTTGTCATTTTCTCATCAGTATTGCTTTGTTTGTTTACTACCAAGTTTGGCTCTATTTACTACCAACCCAAAACATAAACTCTCTGACCTTTCTGCTTTGGAATTAATTTCTTTTCTCCCTTCAGAACTATTCTATCTCCTCTCTTCCCTTCATCCCTTTATGCTCACAGTCAGAAATACCCCAACTGGGATGAGATCCCAAACCCCTGAAGGAAAAATATTATAGGACTTGTGTAGATTCCTACTGGTAGAATAGCAATAAACCAGTTTCACTTTGTTGTCTCAAAGAGGGGCTATGCCGTGCACACTGTTGGCTCATCTACCCATAGATCTTCCCTCCTTAAAATTTTTCAGACCAACAGTTTTTGGTGACTCTATTGGGGATCAAGGGAATATCTATATGAGTGTTGTGTTGGTTAAAAGACACTAACAGGTTGCTAAAGTAACTAAGAAAATTGATAAAACTACAAAAAATCACTACCTGTTTGCAAATCTTAGTTTTTTTCTTAAAATCCAAAAAAAATTCAAAAGCGATCCAAACTGAAAATTTTCTTCAGAGATCTATAGATCTGGGCTAGTTAGAGATCTTTAGTTCGATGAGTTTTTTACAAAAACCCGTATATTTCCGTAGATCTGAGTTTCTGACTATTTTACAAAAATTTCAAACCCTTGCAAAAGTCAACTCTAAGATTCAAAAATCAACTTGCTAAGTTAAACTATCATTTTATCCTTGTTGATCTTTGTCATTAAACCACAATTGGTTTTCAAAAGAGGGATCAAATTAAATATTTGGAAAAGTACATACTCCTGATTTTTGTCAAAAAATCAAAAAATCAGCAAGTACAACCAAAAAGAGTTTTTAAATCTACTCTAAAAACATTACAGATTTGAAAGATACACTGGCGGGTGAACCATTTACTTGTAGCAGGAGAGCTCATGGGGAAGTCGATCCTATTTTTGATCTTCTTCAAAGGCACAACTTCAGTATTACACCAACATGCTTCTCGTCATTGAGTTCATCCGATCGGTCAGCCAGAAGTGTCTCGCCTCCACGAAAGAACCATTTTTCACAAGTAGCCTCCACATCCCTTTGCAGCACTTTGTTGCTCAGTGGAACCACGCTCCAAGCTCGTGTCCTCTTTCCATCTTTTCAAATGACTGTGCCATGGGGAAACGCTATGGGCCCTCTTGCGTTACCACATCCTGTTCATGCACTCTCTCATGGAAACTAAAAGAATTTCCCAAGATTTGATGGGAGTGGAAACCAAAGCATGGATTCACATATATCTACATTCATTATGTCATGTAGCATCCTGGATGTGACCCATGAAGACATATCGGTACGCCTTTTTCTAGAGACTTTGCAAGGACCCGTAATATAATGGTTCCAACATGTTCCGGCTGGATCTATCACTAGTTGGGCCACATTACAAACTACATTTGAAGAAATGTATAAGCCTTTAGAAGACACATTTGCATTACTGTCCAAGATCACTCACCTAAAGAAGGAAGTCAATGAAAGCATGCGTGATTTTATCACTTGTTTCAATTCACTAATTAACCGTGTGTCGCCTGCCATGCTGCCAACACTAGAAAATCAAAAGTGTTTCTTTATGAATGCCATGAGCTCAAGAGTAAGTTTCTTACTCTTACAAGAACAAATTACCACCCTAGTTCTCACTCAAGATGCTACCATTCGGATAGAGGAAAACCTGCTTATATCTAGTGAATTAAAACGTGAGTCATCCAAGCCTAAAGCTTCAACCCCTTCTCAAACCACTTCATCAGATCTGGCATTCCAGAAGATGGCAAATGACTTGCTTGCATTGAAGAATCAATTAGCTCAAGCTTCTCCCAACACTTCATACCAAGATATCCCACGAAGAAATTTTATTTTGAACAACACCCCTCAAAGGCTACATTTGCCTGCAACTGCTCCATGGTTGGCACTTGAGGCCCCTCTAGTCAATTCCCTAGTCGAAGTAGAAGAAGAGGAGAAAAATTATGAAGAACCTTCGTCCCCTGGTGAAAATGATCAAGATGTCAGTGAACCGATTGATGACTCTACAATCAAGTATATGAAATTTGAAGATGAAGAATCTGATGATGAAGAGGGAACCCAAGGGTATGCAAGTGGGCAGTCATATTCTATTTTCACCCACTCTCAAGGAAAAGAAGTAGAAGTTGCTACCAGGATACAAAAAGAGAAGGTTTTATTAAAAACGCCTCCAACCATTGCTAAAAGAGGTAATCCTCTTCTTTCTCAACCTCCTATTAATTCTTTTACAAAAAAATCTTCCCTCCATCTCTTCTCCAAATCAGCCCTCTTCTATTCTCGTAAATACCAGTAATCCTACCCTTCCACCGTGAAGTGAGGGACTCATTCCCTCATCAACACAACCCTTGGTCGCATTTGACATAATCGATCATGCTAAGAAGACCAAGATTCAAATGTCTGAGGCTGAATATCTCCAGTCAAACCCTGAGTAGCTTGTAAGATTGACCAAATATATCCAAAGCCAAGCTGCCATATTCTCCCATGTCTCCCCAAAAGGAATCCTTTCCACTCCTCCCGCATCTCACATAAATGTGGCCTTGACTTCCATGTCAGGAAAAATTGAACCTTTTTATCTTTCCCTCCTAATCAATGGTCACAAGCTAAGCAACTACATAATTAATTCTGGGGCTTTCGATAATGTCATGTCAGAAAAGGTCACCCATGCCTTGGGCCTCACTTTTACCAAACCTTTCAGTAGATGTTACTCCATGGAAACCAAATAGGTTCCATTGATTGGTCAGATCAAAGATACACAGTTCGCCTTTGCAGCATTCCCAAAGAAAAGAGTAAAGATGACTATCCTCATTGTTGATATTCCAGCGGAATATGAAATTTTACTAGGAAGGAGATTTTGCAGAGAAGTTGGTGGAGAAATTTATATGGACTGGTCCAAGGCTAGAATCCGTGTCAAGGGTGTAATGCAGACATTAGAGCCTGAATCGTAAAAGAAGTACTTGGTCACTAATTCTGACGACCCCAAAGCCCAAATTCTCTTCGAATCAGCAGGGATGGGGAACTACTTCTTATCTACTGAGTCTGATAAAATTGACATTCTCATCTAGGAAGAGGACCTTAACAAGGCTTGGACACTGTAGTTTGATGGCAGTTATGCAACCAGTGGATGCAGTGTTGGAGCTATGCTAATATCTCCTGAGGAGGAGATTTTTCCTCTCTCTTTCAAGTTGTAGTTTTTCAACATGAATAATACTAGTGAATATGAATCTTTGTTACTTGGTATGCAAGCTATAAAAGAAAGGGGAATCAAGAACCTAAAGGTACAGGGTGATGCCGAGTTAGTCGTAAATCAAGTAAAAAGAATATACCAAGTAAAGAATGAAAGACTTAGGCATAACCGCAACGCAGTATGGGACAACATTTAGGAATTTGATGTCTTCTCAATAAAAGCCATTCCAAGAGCTCAGAATGACAAAGCCATTCCAAGAGCTCAGAATGACATGGCCGATTCACTAGCCGTCTCAGCGTCTCTCATGCTCCCTCACCCTGGGTTAAAAATAGACACATATACTATTGAGGTAGTATTTCGCCCAAGCGTGCCAGACAATTCTAAGCACTGAAAAGTATTCAACGATGACAATTAGCTTATTTCCTTTCTAGAGAAAGCATAAAATTTCAAAGAGCTTCATTTTGAAGGATCTACTTCTGCATGTCGTGAATCTATCACTGATCAAGAAAACGAATTCAATAAGAGAGGTGATGGCATATGTCAGCTCAAGGGAAATAAAATCCCAAAAGGTTTAGTCTCTCTAGAATGATTGTTTGACAAACATGATCGTTTTGTAAAAAAGAAGCGGCAAGATGATCCTAACTCCTCTCCAGAGACTGAATCAGTCAATCTGGGTACTATGGAACACCCGCAGCTTGTGAACATTGGGAAGTGTTGCACACCCGAAGAAAAGCGGAAGTTTGTAAAATTGCTGAAGAAATATATGGACGTATTGGCATGGTCTTATGTTGATCTAAAGTATTTCAAACCAAAGGACATTCAGCATGACAGCCCATTAAAAGATGATGTCAAACCTTTCCACCAAAAACAGAGGCACTATAATCCCAAGATCTCAGGTACCATCCAAGCGGAAATACAGAAAATGCTGGATGCAAGGATCATTTTTCCTATCCATCACAGTACCTGGGTAGCAAACATCGTGCCAATGTGCAAAAGAAGAATGGAAAGATATGCATATGCGTAGACTTCCGCAACTTGAATCAAGCGTCCTTGAAGGACAACTACCCACTACCCATAATGGATCAAATTATGCAAGTAGTAACCGGTTCAGAGATGTTGTCCATGCTTGATGGTTTTTCGGGCTACAATTAGATTGAAATCTCGCCTGAAGACCGATTCAAGACAACATTCACTATTCCCTGGGGCACATTCACCTACAGCAGGATGCCTTTTGGCTTGACCAAAACTGGTGCCACCTTTCAGCAAGCAATGGACTTCGCATTCAAAGTTATGATGGGAAAGGTCATCGTAGTTTACTTAGATGACTTAACTGTGTTCTCGAAAAAGTGAAGCAATCAATTTGATCATTTGGAGCAATTATTGATTAGATGCCGAGAACACGAGATCTCCATAAATCTGAAAAAGTCTTTTTTCGGAGTCATTGAAGGAATTTTGCTGCGACACGTTGTAAGAAAGGAATGGACAAAGATAGATGTTGAAATGGTTAAGGCCATTCAGAGCTTTTCCTTACCTACAAGCAAGACCAGTGTCCACTCCTTCTTCGGAAAAGTGAATTTTCTCAGATGCTTTGTTCCTGACTTTGCTGAGAAGACTCACCACATATCAAATATGATGAAAGGTTCACAAAATTTCCAGTGGAGTGAAGAAGGAAAGACGTCATTCAAAGATATAAAAACCTTCGTTGCCCATGCACCTGTCCTGGTATGTCCCAACTTCTCCAAGGATTTTATCATGTATAGTTATGCATCTGAGCATACTGTATCAGCCATCTTAATGCAAAAGAACTTTGAGGGTGTTGAATCTCCAATAGCGTTCATGATTCCTCCTCTCAAGCCTCATGAATTGAAGATGTCTCAGTTGGAAAAACATGCCTTTGTCATTGTCAAAGCAGTCAAGAATTTCTAGTACTACATCCTGAACTCTCATATGGTGGTGCTAGTTCTTGACACGGTAGTTAAGTCTATCCTAACACAACAGGAGTTAGGAAGCTTATGAGGGAATTTGATCGCAAAGGTCCAAGAGTATGATCTAGACATAAAACCAACCAAGCTGGTGAGAGGCAAGGGCCTATGTCAGCTTATGGCTGAAAACAAATATTCAGAGGTCCCTAAAGAAAAATATGATTGCATCGATGAAATGTAAGGCCAGCTAGAGAAAGTTGATTCTCTACCTATGGTTCTATTCGTTGTGACTAGCGACAAATGGTATTCTGATATCACTTTATTTCTCACTTATGGTGAGTGTCCAACTCATCTAACTTCAAAGGAGAAGTGTACCGTAAAGCTCAAAGCATCCAGATTTGTCATCTGGGATGACGGTTTATATAAGCGGGGGATTGATGGCATCTTCTTATGATGCGTTGACAAGCCATAGTAGGTAAAATTGTGAGAAAGTTTTCATGACTCAGCCTGCGGCGGTCACTTCTCCTGATCTGTGACAGCACACAAGATCATCCGGACCAGGTACTATTGGCCAACGTTATTTTGGGATACAACCTCCTGGGTAGCAAAATGTGAGCTCTACCAACAATTTGTTGGAAAACCAAAATTGGCTACTTTTCCCCTCAGGCCCGTCATTATTGATGAAGCATTCAAGCAATGGAGAATTGACTTTATCAGAGCACTACATCCCCAATCAAGTGTCGGACATAGTTATGTCATAACAGTAATAGACTATTTCACCAAATGGGTGGAGGCCATACCGGTTAAGAATGCCACCTCTGAAATTATTTGTAACTTCAATAAAGAAAGTATCATTGTAAGGTTTGGCGTTCCACACAAGATTGTTGCTGATAATGCTTCCAACTTCTCCTCACAGGAAGTTATCAGTTTTTGCTATGAATATGGGATAACCTTGGCCCACGCCTTAAATTATTACCCCTAGGGAAATGGTTAGGCAGAATCCAACAATAAGAACTTAGTGACCATCATACGGAAGCTAGTTGATGAGAATCAATGTTCATGGTACAAGTCATTGTACGATGCTTTGTGGGTAGACTATATTACTCCAAAGAGGTCCCTTGGTATGTCACATTTGCAAGTATTATATGGAATCGACGCTAAGCTTCCCATTTTTTCTGAACTTCCCGCTTTGTGCTTGGCACGAGAAATCGAAGATGAGACTTTCCAAAATTATCTTGAAAATATGGTCATGCATCTAATAGAGTTTGAAGAAAAGAGAGTAAAAGTGGTCGACAGGATCACCGAACATCAAAATCAAGTCAAGAGACTGTTCAATTAGAAGGCCAAGTAGAGATATTTTTAGGTGGGAGATCTCATCCTTTTATGGGACAAGCGAAGAGAGCCAAAGGGCATGCACAGAAAATTCAATTCTCTATAGAGAGGGCCTTTCAAGATCAAGCAGCTCAATGGAGAGAATAGCTTCTATCTCTCATATCTAGATGGAACTAAGTTCCCATTTCCTTATAATAGGAAACATCTCAAAATATTCAGGAAGTAGAGCTTGCTCTCTTCTTTGTACAGTTTACTTTAGTTGTGTGTTTGTTTTGTTGTGTGCTTGCTTTTGTTTGTTGTGTGTTTTCCTTTTTATCGTCGCCCTTGTTTTTGACTTTGTAACCCAATGGATAGGCACATGTTGATCTGGGATTCTCTACCCTTAAGCTTCGCTCAAAGATAGTCCCAAGAAAGAGCTAGCTATTATCCTGTAAAATTGACGAGGGAAATTTTGCAGGTTACCATACCAAAAATTTTGTTTCGGTTCCCCGCCAAGGTCCCTTAGTGTTCGGAATAGCGTGAAATACCTTTCTAGAGAATCTAGTTTTTCAAACTTAGTCATTTGGTCCTTTTTTTGGCTGGGCGCAAATTTTACACATGCAACATCAAATGAATTTGTGCCCTCTTCTTTTCCTTTGGCGCACCCTCCAGAGTGTCGACATTAGAAATGTTGCACATTCCCATGATGCGCCCTTCAAACCTGCATCGAGGTGCATGCGCCACCTTGTCGACATTAAAATTGTTGTGCCCCTGAATGGTGCGCCAAGATGCTAAAAAATTCAAGTCGATAGTCTCAAAACCGCACCAAAGGCACAAGTAATTTTATGTTGGCATCTATTTTGGTGTGCCCTTTGAAAACGTTGGTGGCGCATTTATTGCACCTTTCGCTATATATAGGTGCATTTGACCTGTCATTTTCACAATTGGAAAAATGTGAAAAGTTTAATTCCTCTACACCTATTAGAGCTCCTGTCATCCCCGTGTCACTTTACATCACATTCACGGACCCCACATCATTTCTTCCATCCTACATATTCCTGGTAACTTGTCTTTGCTTTTCTTGTGGTGATTGTTTGTGGGTTTTCTGTATTATTTTCAGAGGTTGTTGTTAAAAAATAAAGAAATGAATCTATAGAAATAAAACACAACCTCCAACCCATTTTGCAATCTTCTCTCCCCCCAAACCGGTTTTACCCTCCTTCCAGTTCTGCTGGCCTAGAGGGCTTTGTCTCAAAAATGAATCTAGGATCCTCTTCACTCTATTCCCCTCGCTGTCTAAATCTGTGTTGAAAGAGGCCAAAAAACCATGAACCTGTCAAAAGAGAAAATATCAAGTTATTACAAATCCAAAGCCACGACTTTCTCTTTGGTGCAAAAAAAATCGTTGTTGCACAAAACATAGTCACACCAAGGGGCACCCTGTCCCCGCCTGTAGCATACACCCTCCCTGTGCCTTATAAAATTATTAAAACCTAACATAGGTGAAAGCACAATCCCACCTACACTGACATCTGAATGTCATGCAAACTCTTCGTGCGCCATGCCAAAAGCCCCTTGGCGCACCTTAACTCAATGATGCATCCTTTAATTCTGTGCCCTTTGGCGCATAAAAATATTCTACAACATGTACCAGATCTGCACCAGTGGCGCATCATGTATCCTTGCAACACCAAGTTTAAACCCTTCATATGGCACAGGTGCACATACATTGACATCAACATCTAAGTGTTTTGTGTAATCTTTCTGCGCCCTACACCCTTTACGTTGTCTTCTTCCATGCAACACTCTCCAGCATTGCGACTTGCTTTTCTGACCCTGCAGCCTGCAATAGAAGTGGGCCTTGCGCCTAGAAGCTTGTAAATCAATAAATTTTCATTCTGTAAGGCTCTAATGGATGATCTAACACCTAACATGGCTCTTTTGTGATGGGCTTCCCTCCTTCTTCTTGCAGATCAGCAGCTGAACCCAGATTCACATATGTCTTCATCAAGTAAGAGGCCAACCAAGTCTAAGGGTAAGGCAAAACTCACAGAAGAAGAAATGAAGTAAAAATACCAAAGGGTCAGGATGCTCGAGTCCCTTGCAGAATGTGACTTGGACATCAGGGATTCAGAACTCAGACACATTGATATGGAGGACTTCTGGGCCAGAACCAGAAGGGTCACAGGTAGTCCATGGATGGAAAAATTGGTTGGTAGTGGTCTACACTTCACTGGGGGAATTCCCATGAGCATGGTAAACAATGAATTCATGATGGTGGTAGCCCGCTGCTACAATAAAGACACAAGATGTGTCAAGAATGAGAATGGTGAGGTAATCATCAACCTCACTTCCTGACACTTTGAAATCATGTTGGGTATCCCCCACCACTGGAACTTTGTGGAAATAAGCCAAGAAGTCTGCATAAAGGCATGGGATGAAAATGAAGACAAATGCATGACGCTCATGAACGAAGTGTATCTGAAGAACAAGAAGGTAATAACTAGGTGGCTGCAGGTTATTCACTGTAGTGACTTCTCAGAGGAGCTAAGCAACACCATAACCTTCCTAAGTAGGGTATTTGGGCTTCCTGATGCCCATTACTTCCACAAATGGATGCTCAGGTATTTGGAGACAATGAGCAAAAACATTCCAAATCAATGTTTTGAATGGGTGGAGATCATCAACAGCACCATCTTTGAGCAGCTCCAACAACTCTTAACAACAGGGAGGTTCTACATGAACTCCTACATGGTCTACATCACTGCCTCAGAAAGAGACTACCCAGAACTAAGTCAATGTGGGGTATGGCCCCAAGTAAAAATATATGAATATTATCAAGAGTTGAGACTGGAAAAAAACATCCCACAGTTCAGCAAGATCAATGATGCCTTCTTCTACGACATCATCTACCTCTTGACGCCCAATATGACTCATGATCAGATGACCAAGATCATGGTGACTACCACAGAGAAGTGGGGGGTGTTATTTATGCAATTCCCCACTTTCACCTATCTCAGGGCTACCAACTTCTTAGGGGAGCCCACCAAGCTACTAAGGTATGCAGGGCCTAAGCTGATCCTATTGGAGTATCCAGGAAGCTTATCACATATCACGAGAAGTTCCTAAAAATAAATATGGGTAGAACTCCTTCCCCCCTCACAGTGGGTAGATACACCTGCACTTCTTACACCAAAGCCCGAGAAATGTTTGCGGAGCTGGAATTGCTCAACTTGAAACATAATTTCCTGGAAAGGCTGACCTTTGATCCTCACAATTACCTCCTAAAGGCAAAACATGACCCAATCCACAACCCACAAATCAAGGATATCTACATTGACCAGTATCACGAGGTCGAGCTCAGAAGGAAGCATCACTCCTGCCTGGCCCTGACAGAAATTATCGAATATGGAATGGCCATTGTCCTAAAAGGTTTCTAAATGGATGATCAAGAAGTTGATCAGGTCTATCTAGATACAGACGGGGACAATTGGCCATTTTTCAAGATGGATAGAATGAGGGCACCCCAAACTATTAAGGAGAGGGTTTAGGGCACTTTACAACACACAGAGCATTGGTGCAGGGATAACGGTCTCATCTACCTTGGGGTAGACTTCACCATGTCTCCTTTGGGAAATGCACCTATTAGACCAAAATAGTTGCTAAAGGGAAAAGGGAAAGACAAAGAAGGATAGTCAAGCACTGCTCAGGAGCAAGCTCCTGAGAGTCCTCCTTCCGCCACCCAGGAGCAGGTCATAAGCCTGGTCTCCCTAGAAAAAGAACAGGTGGTAAGTGTTCCAATGGGCACATCCACTCAGGATGTTGCCACTGATGTAACTGTTAAAGTTCCCACCATCCCATCTCCCGCTCCTTCTTCCCCTCCTCACGTCACTCGAGCAACCGCTTCTCTATTTGTGTCTTCTCCTCCATCTTCTACTGTTCCCCCTTCCTCTTCCTCCATATTCTCTTCCCTCGCGGAGCTGTCCACTAGTATTTCTTCCCTCATCTCTCAGATCCCTTCCGCCCCCACAGTTTCCTCTCCTACAATGACTCCTACCCCTGTGACCATTGGAGATTCAACTTCTTTATCAATGCCACCACCAAGCATCTTGACACATTTCCCCAAGTTCACTGTAGTTTCTCCTTCTTCTTCCTCCGTTCCCTCTTCTCCCTCTGGTCCCACTCCCTTAAGTCCATAATGGATCTCCAAGCACCTCAGCTAACATAAGAGGAAATTCCCCATTGTACCTATGGACTTCTCCATCATCCCAAAAAAAGGAGCTAAGAAGCAGAAGCCAATAACCCACTTCTCTCAGAGTGCTTCGGGTGAAAGGGTAATAGATCGCATACCCCGATCCCACAAAGGACAAAAAGGATTTGTCTCCTACAGATTATACAGTGACATAGGTTATGATGGGAACTTACTCAAAAATCCTATAGGGAGAGGCCTTATCTATAGTGGATGCCCTTTGTAAAAAGCTTTAGGAGGAAAAAGAAGAGAAGAGGATACTAAAAGAACAGAATAAACATCTTCTCCAAGCTCTGCAGAAAATGGGCAGTGCACCTCCTACAACTACCACTGAAAATCCTGAAGCCCTTAGCCAAGAAAATATAAATGAATACACAAAGATTGGTCAAAAAGGTATGGCAGTATATTTCTGGAGAGACCAGATCCTCAAGGATAGTGAGGAAGTAATCGTAAATTTCACAGAGCTATATCAGAATATTGATTAGGCTAACAAGGAACTCCAGGTGATTACGGGACCTATCTCTGAAGATTTGGACCATGCTAGGTTATAACATGATACATTCTATAAGATGCTCGACTGCCCAATCGATGAATTAGTAAAATTCAACATCTTTGATCACCCAAGAGCGCTCAACAAAGTCCTTGTTGCTTTAAACTATCAGGTTGATTAGATGGAATTCGTCTTGGAGAAAATTGATAAAATCAAGGAGGAAGCCTTGGATGCAATGCATCAAATGGAGTAGATCATCCTAAGGATGGATTCAGGATTTCTCACCCCATCATATGCCTTGAGGAAGGTAGGTGACACTATTCAGTTCTTTAAGGAGATCACGTCGCAAGGGTTAGGGTCAGAAGTGACTTTTGATGTAGAATTTATCAATAACCTTCTGGCCTACCGTGATTTTATTAGATACATGATGGAGGTAGGTAATGAATACTTCAAGCTCCCAGAGAGACTCACAGATGAATGGGAGACTTGTGAAGTCATCGGCGATCACACCAAGGGTCTTGCTTAGGATCAACTTCAACCGATGATTAGCAAATTCTTGGAGCATCGTGCTCAATTTCATATTTCCTCTCCTGAGTAGAAGCATGATACTCCCTTCCAGCCGCAAGATGGTGACGAATAGGCTCCTTCCTCCTAGGATGTTCTCTTTTTTTTAATATTTATAAGTTTGTTGGCACAAATGATGACATCATCCATGTTGCACCATGAGATGTTGTTATCCACCAAATTACCCAAAGTCAATAGTTGACTTTTAGATATTTTGTAAATATTTTGTAATTAGTTGTTGGTTTCTTTTTGCCTTCTTTCTCCTTCTCCTTCTATATATACTTGGATATTTGTTATATTCAAAGTGAGAGGCATTTTTTAGATGAAAAATAGAAGTGAGGAGAAAATCCTTTGTACTTTTTGTAACAGAAGAAAACATTAATACAAATATTAAGACTTTGTGTTGAATACATGTGTTATGTGTATCAGATCTTTCTTACGTCAGACCTATGTCTTTATTCTGTTAGATCTATCTCTACTTTTTTGTCATTTGCTCATCAGTATTGCTTTTTTCGTTTGTGCAAGTAGGTTTGGCTCTATTTAATACCAGCCCAAAACATAAACTCTCTAACCTTTTTGCTTTGGAATTCATTTATTTTCTCCCTTCAGAACTATCCTATCTCCTCTCATCCCTTCGTCCCCTTCTGCTCACAATTGGAAATACCCCAACTGGGACGAGATCCCAAACCCCTGAAGGTAGAATACTATAGGACTTGTGCAGATTCCTGCTGGTAGAATAGCAATAAACCAGTTTCACTTTGCTGTCTCAAAGAGGGGCTATGCCCTACACACTGTTGGCTCATCTACACATAGATCCGCCCTCCTGACATATTTTTTGACCAACAGTATGTTAGTCAACATTTATTTTTACAAGCTTTAACTAGACCTCTTACTTCTAGTTTACACAACTAATAATATTTTTTCCTTTAACACTTCACAGTACTTAAAGATACTCAAACTTAAGCACACTTTTCATAATTGATGAGCATTCTAGCTTTGAGATCACTTCTTTATATTGACACAACAGTACAATCCTAATGTGAAGGCTTCTAGCTGGCAATCTTGCACGTTGAATGAATATATTGTGAAGGATACACTTCAGGTGGATCACTTACATTGACATTCACCTTTTTTGAATGCAAAAATAATAAGCACTTGTCAAATGGAGTATACATACTACCAATTATATTGAGTCTACACAGAGAAATCACTAGAAAACATGCTTTAGACACCACATCGCATCAAAGGCATACCATGAACTTCATTAAGTCAACTTGACCTTGTAAAAGGATCTCATATATCATGTTTTGAGCCATATGTATTATGGACACAATTTTTTTCCCTCAATATGTTCACTTAGCTCAAGAACTAGTGCATTTCAATACTTGCTCTTTTCAAGTTGATGATTTGGATAAGAATACCTTCCTTAATCTTCATCAAGGATTATTTAAAAATATATGTATCCAACTGGTAATTGACTTAAAACACCATCTATGTCACAGTTTTCCACGTGAATATCTTCATACCAAACATCATACATAAGATTTCAAAGGACTATGACATATCTGTACGGTACAATCAGATAAAGAGAACCCCAAAACCAACCAATTTTACTTAGAGTGAGACTTATACACCTTTATATGGTTGTAACAACTTTCACTCATGACTTGGAGTCACAACAACTTATTTTGTGCTTGCCACTTCAGGAAGGAGACTTGGAGAGAGAGGAAAACATTGTTAGAAAAATGATCATAACTTCTTTATTTATTATCCAAATTCCATCAAACATTTTACAAAATATTATGCTTTGAGATATCTTCAAAAATTACTTCTATGATTTATATAAATAAGGATTGATAAAAAATTATGCTAATAAGCCAGGGTGTTCAATTTGCATTTCTTAAGAAACCAATTTTATAAAAACTTGAATAACTTCAAATCCCCATTTCAAAATTTGTTGAAATTTGACATGAAGCACTAAAAGACACCCATATACACACTCCATAGGTTGGTTAGCCATAAATTTTCCTATACATCTCAAACCTATCTCATTTACCTCAGCATTCACTACTAGTTCTCAAAGGAAATTTTGGTGAACATTTGAATTTTTCTTCCAAGAGATAAAATAAGCCTTTTGGATTCTCATACATGCCCTAGGAAATGTTATTAGGCTCCTCCCATGCTTACCTAGTATTTTCATGACCTGCATTAAGCTCTTACACCTCATTAGGCTCTAGAACTAGGCCTAAATGAGCCAGTTACAACTGTGACTCCCAACATTTGACCTATTTCTCATTCCAAAATCTCTTTCAAATGTTAGAAATACCATGTTTTACTTGTAGAACACCTGAAACAAGAATGCTAATCATTTCCATGCCTCCAGTGAGCTCTTACCTCACAAGAGCAAGCCTTCAACACACTGAAACCATCATGAATGCTCAATAAACCATTGAACACAATTTAACTTGAACACCATTGAATTGAGCTACATTTACCATTCATGCCTTTGCCATCAATTCCACCTAACATCAATGAAAAAAAAAATGCACCAAGGTTCAACACGTGTAACTCAAAGGAATTATGAAGGATAACAAATATTGTGATAATCAATTAGATGAGCTATAAATGTTTGACTCTCACAATGTATAATTTTTTGAACATCTTTGTATATATCAAGCATGTATTGCACATGGTTATGATAATAAGGTGTTCCCACATGAATTCCATATTGATGATATTGCTTTGAAATAAAACCTAAAAAATACTAATGCCGATGCTCGAGTAAAAGGAAAATTTAATCATAATTGGCTTGGGCCTTAAGTCATTACTTCCAAGCTAGGGCGTGGAGTCTACCGTATTACTACTCTTCTCCGAAAACCACTCAAGAACCCACTTAATTTCATGTACCTTAAACAATATTATGAATAAACAACCTCACTTGTTTGTTACCTGAATACGCACCTGTGTTATCAAGGTTCATACATGACTATTGATGGCATTAAATGAACCTCACTTTCACAATTGGGGGGCATTAAACTTTCTCCCCCTTCCATCACTACTAGTTGTCTGATTATCTACCACACTTCATTCTCTATGCTTCATGATAAAATTTTCCTATCTTCTACACTCAATCACATACAATACCTTTCTGACACGATGACACACTCTTGTTCCACCGTTCATACTTAACTATTGAGAGCATAATTATTAAATGAAATTCACATCACACAAATCAGTTGGGGGAAACATGGCTCCCCTCATCAACACATATTTCATATCTTAACACACTATCACTTTCACACAACATCTGCACATCTTGGTTGCATTTACTCTTGTTAACTTATAGATGTACATGTTTCACTTTGTCTCATATGCTAGTTGGATACTTATTATGTCATTATTTTTTTCTATACACACATGCATGTTCACGTGGTAATTTGAGGTGATTGTAGGACTTTTGCATATTTTGACATGATGCATGATGCTCAAAACTACTCTTTACCAGTCCCACCAAGGCTCCTTGGGGTATCTACCTTTTCTAATCTCATACTCCACACATCACAAGTCCTCTTATTCAAATAATTAGTACTTGTTATCACTATCACTTACTTTTCATTTATGTATACATGTTTTGACATACTATTTATTTTTCTAACATTCTAATGAGTGATTCATGTGTAGCATTTTTGTTGCAAGATTCTATACAACCATGGTTATTTGTTAATTATTATTTGATATTATTTTCCATTATTTTTGGGCTATGCCCTATGTTATACTTGCTCATTGTTTTCTTATGGCCAATTCAGCCTTGATTGTCTTGTGACATTGTGAGCAATGTCCCATGTCTGTAACCCACTTTTTGTGGTATCTATTCTTTTCATACTTGTTTGATACATTATATTCTATTGCATCAGCGTGATAGCTCTTTTACATTAACACTTGTTTGTTAGTCTATCTTGTTTACATGTGCCTTAGTTTTTACCATTCACATCTCCTACCCCCTATAGGTATCACACATCCTATATGCATATGAGTTTCAGGTCCTCTTGTTTGGGCCACATCCTCCTACATCCGTCACATGCACCCTAAATGAGGGGGGAAAATATTGGGTGAAAAAATCACCCTTCCAGTAGCACAGAGCTTCAGAACAGAACAACATAGTATAAAAATGAAAAAAACACATAGTTATATATTGGTTCAAAATAAGACTTGGTGTAGACACTAAAATTAGGTCACACTCCCCATTGGTCCCTCAACAAATAAGCACCCTTCATCACATTCACCTAGTCATGGCCCCTTTCACCTCACTAATATTAATTTAATTAAATTAATTCGTTATCCTCACCATATTTATTCTTTAAATATCTTAATTTAAATAATATCCGCACATACACTTCACCTAGACACCTCATGAAGCTAACTCACCCTAAGACCTATTCTTATTAAGTTTCCATAACTAACTAAGACTTAACCAAACCCTAAAAATCAATGCCTAAATTATCTCTCACCACATTATCACATGCTTACAAGAAGCTTCCAGTATAATCCACGGGTGAACGACATGAGATTCAAGAAAATCAAAAGGATCTCCCTAGTTTAGTAAACCTAGGAAATCACACCTTGACTGACACTGGTTACCCCTAACCATCACCGGTTAAGCCATAACCACCGTCGATTACCATTTTAATCCCCAAAACAATCTTATTTTAAAGGTTGGCAAAGATTAGAAGAAGTTGAAAAACATTAGCACATTCTAGAGAGATATTGTATCTTCTGAGAGTGAATTTCAGAAAGAACACACATGCAAGAAAGGAGATCAAGCATTTTCTCCTGCACAGCCACCCCAGCAGTGATCTGATCTAACCAAGTAAAGAGGAAAGGACATACAGCCCATGCAGAAGCTCTCCTACGATTGGTGATCACCTGCAACCTTCAGCCTCTTACCAGCACCTCCATCACTTACTCACAGGAATCCAGGACTAGAATCCAAGTAAGTAAAACATTATACTTCTCTAGTTCATTTCATTTTGTCATTATATTATCACATATTGTGTAGTTAGCCACCCATTGATCTCCTTCAACACTCCCCCTCCATATACCTATCAAAACCTCACAAAATCCTACCCAAATCACCCAATACCTCATCCCGACCAACCAAAGTCCTTTTTTCAATCACAAAGGAGACTCCAAAACTCATTATGTGGTATTCCCAGTCTTCCACGGTAACTGACACTAGTTACACCCAACGATCATCAGTCACCCCTAACTGGCATTGGTCTTTGTATTTTCCCATACAGCTTAGAAATGTGACTTATTGACCTAACTCCACCTCACCTTTACTCGCCTGAGACCTCTGTCAGACTTGCATAGACCCATAACTGGTGACTTAACCTTTGGATCTTACCCTAACTTAGCCTATTAGATTATATCTTTCTTATTGTGTTTTAAGTGAGATACTTAAATCATTTTTAATTACAATAGGATTTACTTTATTATTCACATTATATTGTTTGAAGCAGTGGACTGACAGCCATCTAGGAAGTATCACACTTCCTAGATCTAGCACATGCTAGGAAATTCACTGCACATATTGTTTAACTCTTTCTGGTGGTCTTGCTTTTCATTACAGGTAGCTCCTCCTAGCTAAAAGGAAGTCCTCATGATCAGCTGTGGATTCAGAATTCATATAGGTGCAACAACCAATCAACCAACATTTGAACAGGTATTCCTCCTACACCTGTTACCCTATCTATTTCGTTAATACTTCAAAGAAACATCTAAGCATAAGGTGAAACATTTTGGCACACCCGGTGGGACCCATCCGGGGTTCCTTGCATTTTATTCATTCCTAGGAAAATTTGTGTGTTTGTTTCCCTTCTGAAAAGCATACACATTAATTTTCTCCCTTGGTAACCTACCTCTTCTTTCTATTTTATCTAAAAGAAACCTCTCTTTTTGTGTAATTAAAAAGAACCATTTCTTCATGTTTTATGCATTGTAGTGAAAGAGCATCCCTCTTCCTCTTCATATTTTTGTGTAATCCAACTTCACACTTCGATTTGGGCTTAAAAATAAGTGCATTGCATTCTAATTTATCGCATTAGCTCACATGAATTGAGGGAAACCTATACGCTGGAAATCATGACCAACTGCTGGTTGACAAACGAACCGTAGAAAGCACATCTCTCTCTCTCTCTCTCTCTCTCTCTCTCTCTGAGTCTTGCCAAATTAGACAAATTTAAAACAAACACATATTCTTAAACAACATATTTCCTAGGAATGCCTGTCAATGATCGCACTAATCTGAGGATTGGCAGGAACTCCCCAGCTCGCTGCTCTGTCGAGTCATACTTCAAAGCGAAGCCCGCCCCCACCATAACATACCTGAAACCTCACCTTTTAGATATCCTTCTTCGTAGGAAGCCATCCTCACCAAAAAAATCTATTTCACATTTCATTTGTCAGTCCTTAAATAGCATAAGCTAAACAAACATAATAGAAAAGGCACTCCTCAGATCACATTTTTCTTAGTGTTTTTGCTTGGCTTGCGTTTTGAGGTGAGAGATCACGTTCTTCATTTTTCTTGTTCATCCTTGCACACTCCACATCACAACTGGTGTATTCCAGCTTCACCTGAGTGTGCATGGACCATATTCTCATCATTATCAAAATTTTGGGTCTGATTCCACATCAAATTTTAATTCACAACCACTATTCTTTCATCACTATTTCAATTTCAAAGTGACCAATGTCGGTCCAGCAACTATCGTCGGTTACCCTCTGACCATCGTCGGTTATACCCAACCAACGTCAGTTCCAGTTCCTTTTGTTAACCTACCCAAAAGGACATTTTATTCATCTTCTTCCATTTTTACAGTCCCTATCACTGTCATAATTCCCATTGACATTGTAAAACTCATCAGATTTGGCATACCTATCAAATTTGACCTTCTACCTTGTTTTTCACTCACTGTCCATTTTCTACATTGACCGGCAGTGGTTATACCTAACTGGCATTGGTTTTTCCTAACCAGCATCGGTTAGCTTGTTTCACTTTTAGACCAACATTTGGTACCTAATACACTTTTTACCATCAAATTCACCTGTTCTTGTTGTTTTTCTGTGTCATTTACAGAGAAGCATCTCTACCTAATCAGTACTGGTTCACATGGTGTTGACCTGAAAACAAGCAAGCGCACTCATATTTCATGCCAGTTGTCAACCACTCCCACCTATTCCTTCACCACCTTCCATTTTATCACCAACCATGGATCCCATCCAACCTATCACTATCACTATCGGAGATGAGGAGTTCACACGACTCCTTGACCAAAACCCTACCACTTTGCAGTTTTACCTTTCCCACTCATCCACTTGAGATGCCTCGGGTCAGTTGATATACAACATCCCGTTATTTATCCCCCCAAATCTTCTTCCCACTCCTGCATCAGCCCCATCTGGCTCCATGTTGCCCTTGTCTACCTTACCCCCAGTTGTTTCATAGCTAGGTCCTATACCTGCTATGACTGCCACATCTACCACCTCCATGGCACCTGCCACATCCACCATACCCTGGACAACTACCCAAAACATAACCTCATCTACCCCTAATGTCTCACACATACCCGTAGCTACCCTACCACCTCCAGTGTCAGTGACCCCTACCCCTTTTTCAGAACGTGGTCCTTTCCATTCCACAATCATTAGCCCCTATTACCACTAGGGTCACCACAACCCTTCCACCTCCATATACATACTATAGCAACCTCCCATTTCATCTATTATTCCATCCAGGTACATACCCCCTATTTCACTACCTTCTTCTCAATTAACCTACATGGAAGCACCATACACTAGAGTGCCACCCCCGTTATATGCCCAAAACCAACCCTCTCATGCTACAGGAGGCACCCAATCATCACAACCTACCAATGACCTAATCAAATTAATGTTGGACAAGATGCAGACATTGGAGGCATCAGTTTCTGACTCCTGCAACACTCTCACCTACGACGAGATTTACAACGAGCCCATCCACCCATCCATTCCTATCCGCCCATACCTCGTGCATTGGGAAATGCCTAAATTCAATCATTTCAATAGCAAAGAAGACCTGAAGTAACATTTGTAGTCATTCAAACACGGGTGTTATCTGATCACTCACGATGATGCTTTACTCTTGAGAACCTTTCCCATGTCTCTAACTGGACCTACATTAGATTGGTGTAGTGGGTTACCTAGAAACTCTATATTCTCATTCAATCAGGTAGCCCAAGCCTTCTTGGATCATTTCTCTATCAATATCATCAAGAAGGTTACCATGACCGACCTATACTCCACGCGTCAGTATGAGGATGAATCTATCACAGATTTTTTCGCTCGCTGGCGTAGCTTGATCAATCAACTCACCTTCCAACTACCACAAACAGAACTCATCGAGCTCTTCACATGAGCTTGTGCTAGACATATCTCATTGACCTTACAGGTCCAAACCTTTTGAACATTCGATGAAGCATTCACTATGGAAAAAAAATTAGATATTCAAGTCATCAAAGAGAAGAAAATCCAATTACGCAATAAGAATTTAGCATTCAAGTCGAATGATACCTCTTCTTCTTCCAAACCACAAAACAATTATTCTAAAATAAGTGCACCACTAATGCAGTGGTACTCAAGGATAGCCTAGCTCATTCATCAAATCAGGCTACCCCCTCATCTAATCTCTCATATGTTCAGACTTTTCAATTCAAAGGAGAGCAGCAGAAATACACCCCAATTGGGGAGCCTTACTCTTTTGTCTTAGAAAATCTTATCAAAGATGGAGCCATTACTCTTCCACCTATAAAACCACACACTGGTTTCAACCTTGCTCGCCCCATGCCTGCATGGTATAAAGAACATGAATTTCGTAACTATCATCGAGTAAAGGGTCATAGTGATGGCAATTATATCACTTTCAAGAATATTATCCAAGAAATGCTCTAGAAAGGCGAGTTAATCATGGATAATCCTAATGCACCTACTAACCAAAACCTACACATCTTCAAGAAACCATTTCCCAACCATGCCCCTTCTTTTGATCAAACTGGTGAAACCTCAAATCATGATACCCATACCCGTGAGGTCCACGCTATTTTGAATGACGTACCTGTCACCTCCCAATTACCCCATATTCCTTCCATATAGGAAATACTAGCCCAAAATCCTCCTTCCACATTAGAACCCACCATACCTACTCCTCCACCCGCAGAGGAACACCTTTCATCTCCTTCATCACCTACAGAGGATTCTTCCGCTAACATCGAGACCATTTCACCTATAGCTTCTCCACTTAGAGAACCGATACCCATAGTACCTCCTCCTCCACCCACAGAGGAGCACCCATTACCTCCTCCACCCACAGAGGAGCACCTATCCATTCCTCCACCTACAGAGGAGCACCCATCATCTCCTCCACCCATCATAGACCTAGTCGAGATACCTTTGCCTCTTGGTGAGCATTCTCCATCAGCTACCCAAGATCCTACAGACCTACTTTCTGCTCTCTTACCCACGAAAGTTGAAGCTAGCCAATTTCCCATCTCTAAGACACATTTTACGGGAATTTCCATTAGGTCCTCATCAAATTCACCTACAGACGTTCCATTCTCATGTTTGGCTAATCACTTAGATTACGTGGATACGGCTTTATTATGGGGGCGTCTTCTGTTTCCAGTTTCAACGCAGATGTAGATGTCACTTACTGATACTTCCACTATCTACCCAAAAGTATTTTGACCAATCGAACCAAACACAACCACCTCTATCACAACTCCTTCCATGACAACTATCATAGCTCAAACCACACCCTTACCCATAACCCAACCTATATCTAAACCCAAACACACACCTATGGCATCTTCCTTGACTAAACCTTTTACCACTTTAGGGGTCACCCCAACCACCAGCCTTACTCATCCACCTATTAAACTGGATTTAACTACATCCTCCAAAAACAACACCACACCTACTCTGACACCCAGACATAACCACCAAACCCATAGAACTCATACCCAGGCTGTGCCAATCATACCTTCACCTATCTCATCTGTCTTAGGACCTCAACTTCCCAACATGGTCAAGAAACCTCCACCCATCAATAAACCAAAAACACAACAACCCATTCCTTCCTCACAAACCTCTAACCTACCCAGACACCCAACATGACTTACACCCACACCCACAACATCTTTACCACCCATGCCTCTAATACCTTTAGTAATTCCTTCACTACCCACTACACTTCAATCTTTGTCCCTTACACCTCCATGTTAACCCATTATCCTCTACCTTCATAGCACATTCCGTTATCCCCATGGGTAACTCATCCTCTTCCCCCA
The DNA here is from genome assembly GCA_019776745.2 of Taxus chinensis. NCBI lineage: Eukaryota > Viridiplantae > Streptophyta > Pinopsida > Cupressales > Taxaceae > Taxus > Taxus chinensis. The sequence goes on along the minus strand of CM034152.1, from coordinate 442,583,853 downwards.
TCTTGTTTTCCTTCTAGACCTCATACACCCATATCAAACTTTACCCAAGAAGGTGCAACCCAAAAATCAAAACTCCACTACCCCACAATAAGGTAGTCAGCAACAACCATTGGTGACACCCTCCTTCCCATTCATCCACCATACCTCTACCCAAATGGAGACATGACCAACACCCAAAACTACAATTGGAGCACCCAAAACCATACTTGATCCTACTCCTCCTCATGCAAGTACCATTCCTCAATAATCAACTACACCTACACCCAAACCCACTTTTACTTCCCATTGTAATCCACTAGCAGGGTTCTATGCCGAAATTTTAACCAACCTCCTTGAGACTTCTATCATCACATTACCACCACTCAGACCTTATGACCCCCTCAAACCCAAGCTAAAATGGTTTGATGACAGTGATTCCAAAAATTTGTGCATACCATCATGTGCTGAGGGCACGATGTGGAGAACTGCAAGTGGTTACTTTTGAAAATGGGGATCCTTATCTAGTTGTGTCCTCCTGAAGCCAACTTTGACGATGAAGACCTTCTCTTTCATGAGGATCCTACTTCACCGATACCCATTCCCACACTACCCATATCAAGAAGGGACAATCTCCACCTCACATCTCCTAGAGACCCCCAAGATTTGAAATTAACATGGTTTGAATCAGATAACTTGCCAAGCAATCACATAAATGTCATTGTGCTTAGCTCACTTCACACTGACTTTTCTCTTCCAGTAGGTTTTTTCCTATCATGTCGTTATACCACTCACCCTGCACCTTCTCCATTTCATGCCTCCCCTCAAATCAACATGATACATTCACTACATGTGCTCAGAAGGATAAGGGAAAAGAAAAGGTAACTAACCCACCAACCAATCCTATACCCAACATACACTTTGCACCCATACCTAAAATCACTATCGTGGCCCTATGTACCCCATTTTTAATGATGTCACACATCATACCATGCTCAAATAATTACACCAATCTCCCCTCAAAATGTCCTTATATGACATCATTCAAACCTCATAATCCCATCGTCAAGCTCTCATGGAGGTTCTTCAATCTATTGAGGTTTTACCCAATGACCCTACACCCATAGCCTCCATTATCACACCCCATCATGTAGCCTCTTCTCACTAAATTACCACCTTCATCTATTACCCCACCCTATTCACCAAAAGCCTCCCTTAGCTTCTCAGAGGAAGATATCACGCCACACAAAAATGATGACCCAGACCCATCCCTCTTCATCTTTGTCCACATCGATGACATATGGGTACGCCATGTGATGATTGATGGAGACGCTAACATTAGAATCATTTCATCCCATGCATTTACTCAAATTCACATACCTGACAATTACATGCATAAACATCCTGTGAATTCTTTTGCATGTCAGTCAGATAAGAGAAGAAATAACCTCTACAGTAGGCACCGTGTTTGTCCACAAAAACGAAAGAAAGAAAAAGACTAATCAAGATGGAAATGATCACTAAGAAGATGAAAGGAGAATTCTAATAAGAAACATAGTTGCTTAGAAGAAAGCTGGGATTTGTGTCATGGGCTACGTTCCTTCCTGATTTACATCACTGTGTAAATTTTGAACACGAAAGACACACCTACTACCATTCCTGGAAGATCTGTCACCTTTTAAGGCCTGCAACATGCTTTACCATATGGTCAACTCTTGTGCTCATGTCTATCTGAGAAGAGGCTAGGAGCTGCGAAGTGGACTCAATGCTTCGACGAAGGAACTCCAGGTTGAGGTCCCTGTTTTGGAGGCAGAGGTGGATCCTGTCGACCACTCAAATATTTTCCTCCGTAATTTCTACCATTTCATTAATGTCCATGATGTTGACCCATCAGTATCCCAATTAGTTAGCGTCTGACCTAGAAGCATCAATGGCGCTCGCAGTACGGTGCCGCCAATAATGTGGAGCTACGGTAACAGTACAAAGTACCGATCCCTTAGGAAGGTGTTGTAAAAAGTAAATCATTCTGTCGTAAGTGAGTACCAGCCTATATAGTGTCAACATGTCAAAGTCCTGGGTAATCTAGAGAAGTAGGGTCTACGTGATTAGGAATTCAGAAACACCCACATTATTGGTAATAAGGACATAGGAGTGAGGTCTCCTAAATATTTTGTGTCCTTTTCACCTTCGTAAAAAGTCTAACCAATGTGGAACCCATTGTAAAATGATAAGGTTTATACTTATCTTAACCACCGCCATAAGCTCTACCATGTTCCAGATAAGAGTTCCAATCACTATGGAATATGATTCCGTCGGAGTGGATTTCTTACACCTATCTTACACCGATGTGCATCAAGATGGATAAGCCTTTGGAAGTTCTATAAATAGCAGAGGTCTACCATACCATTATTCCATTTAGCCACCTAGCAAAGAAGTAGTGAGGAAATATTGTAGTGGTAGTGGCTTTCGAAGGAAGCCATCAGTTAAAGGTGTGTTGAAGAAGCCATCAAGAGGCGTAATTGTAAAGTTTCTCCCATAGTCTTGTTGAAGTACCTCATGGGTGAGATTGTAACAATTTCATGTTAATATTATTATTTCCTTTGATATTTCTGATTTGTCATCATTCTGTCTTATCATAGTCGATGGTATTCTTATGTTATGTTGTTGTTTTGTTTCCAGATTACATCCACCAAACTAAAGGCTGTGCATTAGTAAATAATCATAGCACGAGGAGTTCCCGGTGAAGAATTATCATAGTGCCCGATTGGTGATGACAATCCCTATGCTCCATAAGCTGAGGTATTATGTAATGGTATTTAAATTCATGATGTCTTAGTTGATGGAGGTGCTGCAGTTAATGGTAATGACCGAGTCTGTAATGAATATGTTGGGTTTAAAAATTGATCGCCCTTCAACACTTATGTTAATGTCATTAAATAAGGGAAAAACTAAACCAGAAGGTGTAACGTTTCAAATGTGGTAATATCTGTTATGGGGTGTTGTATGTGTGGTAGAATTTCAGGTGATGAAAAATGGTACTGTTGCGTACCCAATGCTGATGGGAAGACCATGGATAAGGAGAGTTCATGCAAGAAACTACTGGAATGAAGGTTTCATGACACTTGGACGTGGTAAAGAGAGGGTGAAGATAAACGTGATCCCTCGACATCATAAAGCAGAACCTGTGGATACAAGTGATGAAACTGATGATTGGACATCCTCTGATTACTCTAGTACCAGTGAAGTGGACACTGAAGATGAAGAAAGTGAGGTGGATGTTTCAGTCATGGATATCCTTCCAGTCACACCAACTCATGACCCCATAAAATTCTCTGAAGAAGAAGTTGATGATCGTCTCCAACAAATAAAGATTGGTGATGCTGTGATGAAGAGTGAGAAGGAATCCTACCTCCAGCTCTTTCGAAGATACATACACATATTCAATTTTTATTACAAGGAACTCCGTCAATAAGTTGGGTAGAACATTCTATTGAACTGGTAGATGGTGCTAAGACCATAAAGCAAATGCCATATAGAATGAATCCTAATTTTTCCAAGACTGTAAAAGAAGAAATAGATAAGTTGCTTGATGCAGGATTCATATTTGCTGGGGAGAATTCGAAATGGGTTTTCTCCCATTGTGGATCTCAATAAAAAAGAATGGGAAGTTACGCATTTGTGTTGATTACAGGAAGCTTAATAAGGCAACAAAGAAGGATCATTAACCCTCTTCCATTTTCAGATCAGATCTTGGACGAAGTAGCTGGCCAGGAGTGCTATAGTTTTGCTGATGGATATAGCGGCTACAACCAAGTTCGTATAGCAGAGAAAGATCAACTGAAAACCACGTTAACCACTCCTTGGGGAATGTTTGCTTATAGAGTTATGCCTTTTCGGTTGTGTAATGCTCCAGCAACATTCCAGCGTTTGATGAATAGGGTGTTCGAACCCTACATTGAGACCTGGATGATTTTTACATCTATGGGAGTAAGTTGGACCACCTTCACTAGATGGAGACAACATTTCAAAGATTAGATGAAGCACAAGCCTCACTAAACCCTAAAAAGTGTGTCTTTGTGGTTCTCTCAGGAAATATCCTGGGATTTATCATTTCCCTACATGGTATAGAATATGACCCTACTAAATTAAAGGCCATTCTCGAAATTCCTCCACCTACTAACCTTAGATAACTTCATAGCTTGCAAGGTAAATTGTAGTCTATTCACCATTTCATTTGACAATTATTTGATTGATGTCAACCATTTCATCATCTGCTCAAGAAGGATATCTCCTTTCAATGGGATGATGACTATTACAAATATTTTGAGGCCTTAAAACAATACCTTCTCTGACCATCCATACTCATTCCACCTAAAGTTGATCGACCTTTCTACCTATACATATTAGCTACCGATCATTCCTTGGGAGCCATGCTCGCTCATCGTGATGAAAAGCATAGGGAGCAGGTAATTTATTATATAAGTCATACTCTTTTGGACTACGAAACCTGATACACCCATCCTGAAAAAAATTTCTTAGCCTTATTTTTCATTGCCACCAAACTCCGTCATTACCTACTTAACCACAAAACCTATGTTGTGACCAACACCAACCCCTTACACTTCATGTATGCCAAAACTTATCAAAATCAGTGTGCCGCATGATGGCTTATGCTTTTAGCTGATCTTGACCTTGAATTCATTCATCAAAAGTCCATCAAGGGCCAAGCTATCACTGACCAATTGGCCGACGCACCTATTTCTGGGGATCAACCCTCTAATTTTGACTTTCCAAATGAGTCAATTGCTACCCTTTCCCTAGACAAACCCCCTTACCAAATGACACTCTTCTTCGATGGTTCCAAGTGTCAGCATGGGGGTGGGGTTGGTATTATCCTCATTCCCCTTGATGGTGATCCCATGCCTTTGTCTTTCAAACTAGATTTTGATTGCACCAACAATATCACTGAATATGAAGCACTTGTATTGGATCTTCAAGCCTCCTATGCCCTAGATGTCAAATCCATCAACATCTTTGGTGATTCTCAATTAGTCGTAAACCAAGTCAATGGTATATACCAATGTCGTAACGAGATACTTCAAAAGTATAAACATTATGTAGATGTACTTTTGACCACATTTGACTGTTACACTATTCAAACCATCCCACATTCAACCAAAAAATTTACAGATACCATGGCCTTCTTAGCTTCCCAAATACCCGCTTCACCCGCCGATTCTAAAATCTTTGTCACCGTACAATGACTCCAATCACCTTATTATTTACCTCACAATTTTTACTTGATCGGAACCGCCACCCCTGACCCGAGTGACCTTTGATATAAACAATACTCCGACTATCTTTTTCTCTCCATCTTACCTCTTGATCTCACCCGTAATGGACAACGTGCCTTCCTTAAAAATGTCTCTTATTACATCATCATGGGGGGCCTCCTCTATAAGCATGGCTTTGATGGTATCTCTTATGATTTCTCGCGAGTTTTGAAATTCCTTATACCATTAAGGAGGTTCATGATGGCATATGTGGAGGTCACTTCAGTGGCCTTGCTGTTGCTAAGCATATTCTTCACCTAGGCTATTAATGGATGACCCTTAACCATGATTGTTGCGATTACATCAAACGTTGTGTAAACTACCAACAACATGCCAATATTCATCATACACCCAGTCATGCCTTACAGGTCACCCATGACCTTTGGCCCTTCTCTCAATGGGGTTTGGATCTTTTCAGAGAATCAAATCCCCATTCTTCCCAACGCCATCAATGGATCATCACTGCTATTGAATACTATATGAAATGGGTGGAAGCCATACCACTCATCTCCATGAAAGATGAGAAAATATCTGATTTTATTAACCACCACATCATTTGTAGCTTTGGTGTTCCTCATCGCCTCATCACTAACAATGGAAAACAATTCAAAAACAAAACATTACAAAAACTTTGCGACGTCTTTGGCATTCAACTTAATTTCTCATCGCCTTATTACCCACAGACCAATTGCCAAGACAAATCCACTAACAATACCCTTAAAAAAATTCTTATGAAAGTGGTTAATGATACTGGGAAGGATTGACATACACACATTCCTTTTTCCCTGTGGGTGTACCACACTAGTATTCACACTTCCACTGTGGCCACACCCTTTTCTCTACTCTATGGTACAAAGGTTGTCCTGCTTCTCAAAGTCCAAATTCCCTCACTCCACATTTATCTCCATGACATGTTCAATGATGATGACTTTTGTCATGACCCCTTAGCACGGCTGGAGTTATTAGATGAACGTCATCTTAATGCTCTAGATCACCTTCAAGTTTACCAAAAATGTATCAAACATGCCTACAAAAAATGTGTCCATGCATGAACCTTCCAAGTCAGTGACCTTGTCTTGAAAGAAAATCAACATGTAACTAAAGCATAAAAAAGTAAACGGGGAAAATTTTCTCCTAATTAGCTTGGACCATACATTGTGACTCATACCTATGGATCAGGTGCTTATTGTTTATTTTCACTC